>JAANYP010006188.1:38470-61872 GCA_020465985.1 Centrapalus pauciflorus | reverse complement strand
ACTACCATCTGAGGTAAATTCTAAACTCTGCTCTCAATCATGCAAAAATATGGTTAAAAAGTACAGAGATCATAATGAGAGCATGTGCAAAACTCTAGCTAAGATGGAAGAACGGAGATATGAATATATGCAAGCCATAGAAGATCTGGAAAAACAGATCAATGATTATAAGGATAATGAGATTCAAATGGGGTATGATAGAAACTATCATGAATGGGAGAAAAAGGAACTCAATAAGAAAATAGAATCTCTGAATAAAAAGGTAGAAGAGACTGAACAGAAGGTGTTAGAGGCTAATAAGAAACTAGAATCTGTTAACATAGATCTAGGAAACTTCAAGTTAGCAAATCAAAAGCTAGAACACCTAATGGAAGTTCAGTTCAAAGATAGAATGAAAACTCAGGTCAATCCCAAAGAAGGAATAGGATACAGAGCTACTCCACCTCCATATAATAACAAGTACATTCATCCAATGAGTGAAGTTGCTGATAGACTCGTCAATGAACCACTAGATGAGTCTATGACTATTGTAGATCCTATTCTTGATAACAGTCCTGAATTAAAAGAAGATAAGAGTCAAAATAGAGACTGTGACACAAAGAGTGCACCCATAGAAGTCCAAGTTCCCAGTAAGAAAGGAAAAGAGAAGATGAGTGTATGCAATGCTACTCCACAAGTTTCTGTACATTCTAACTGTAACACTGCATCTTCATCCAAAGGAACTAAAAGAGGTAAAACTGTTTCTATCTGCACATGCCAAAAGCATGGTGTTCAAAAGTTTCCTAAACAACAGCAGGTAAGAGGAAACCAGAGAAACAAGAACCAGAAATTGACAGAAAAGTCTGGTGTTCCAATTCAAACTGTCAAAAGATGCTTTCACTGTGGAAGGAAGAATCACTTAGCCAAGGATTGTTTTTACAAACCAGCTGCTGCGAAACAGACTGTGCATCACACAAAATCAAATCCTAATCAGGCAAAGCACTCAAAAGTGAAATCTTCCACAGCAGCTCCAAAGAGAACAGTTGATCACAGATTCTCAAAAGTTAATAAAAAACAGTCCACACATCAAAAACAAGTTTTGGCAAAGCCTAAATCAAGTTTTTAACAAAATATGGTGTGTCAAGGACAAATCTGTTGCTCAAACTGCTAATGCAAAAGATCGGACTGCTAAGTCAAAATCTGATGCTGTTAGTGCAAAAACTGAAACTGTTAGCACTACAAACACAGCTCAAGCTGCTGGGCATCAAACTGGAGCTGCTAGTGAATCATCTGAGACTGTCAGAAGAAAAGATGATCAAAATAGTTGGATACCTCATATTATCACTAAATACTCTCCAAAGACTCCATCAGTAGATCTCACCAAATATAAGAAGTCAAAAACAGTTTTTAGTTATGTCAATGTACAAGGCCAACCAAAAACCAATTTGGTTTGGGTTTACTCCACTACTAACTAAGCTGTTATTTGTGCAGGGCAACCACAGGTCTCCTCATAGAACAAGATGGCATCTGGACAGTGGATGCTCTAGGCACATGACAGGCAATTCTGAATGCTTGTCAAATTTCAAAGGTTTTGTTGCATTTGGAGGCAACTCAAAAGGAGGTAAGGTTACAGGTAAAGGTACTGTTAAAGCAGGCAACATGACATTCCATGATGTTCTGTATGTTGAACAGCTTAAGTACAATTTATTGAGTGTGTCTCAAATCTGTGACAAGCAAAACATTGTTCTGTTCACAGATTCTGAGTGCATTGTCCTTTCAAAGGATTTTCAAAATTCCTGAAAATCTTGTTTTACTTAGAACACCAAGAAAGGACAATGTTTACTGCCTGGACACAGCTCTCTTGACTAAATCAAATACTTTAAGCTGTTTAATATCCAAAGCATCATCAAATGAGTCTGCTCTTTGGCATAGAAGGATGTGTCACATGAACTTCAAGTCCATGAATGATTTAGTTAAAAAGAATCTGGTAAGAGGATTACCACAAAAGGAGTTCATTTGTGATGATCATTGTGTAGCATGTCTTAAAGGTAAGCAACACAAAACTTCTCATAAGGCTAAAGAAGTAAATTCAATCTCATCTGTTCTTCAGTTGTTACATATGGATCTATTTGGTCCAACATCTGTTTTGAGTTTGAATAAAAGGGCATACTGTTTAGTCATTGTTGATGATTTCACCAGATTTACTTGGGTTTACTTTCTTAGGTCCAAAGATGAAACTGCTGAGCTAGTTAAGTCTTTTATCCTTAAGATAGAAAACCAATCCAATTCCAAAGTTAAGGTGATAAGATCAGACAATGGAACTGAATTTAAAAATCAAATTCTAAACAGTTTCTGTGAGTCCAAAGGCATTGCTAGACAATATAGTGCACCAAGAACACCACAGCAAAATGGTGTAGCTGAAAGAAAGAATAGAACATTAATTGAGGCTGCTAGAACAATGCTAGCTGATTCAAATCTGCCAATGACTTTCTGGGCAGAAGCTGTTAATACAGCCTGTAATGTTCTAAATAGGGTTCAAGTTGTCCAATCTCAAGGAAAAACTCCCTATGAGTTATTCCATAACAGAAGTCCCCTAATAGCCTTCTTCAAGCCCTTTGGATGCCCATGTACTATCCTTCACACTATGCAAGAAGAGCTTTTACAGTTCAAAATTCAGAATGTATGGACTCTGGTGGATCTTCCTAAAGGTAAGAGAGCAGTAGGTACAAGATGGGTGTTCAGAAACAAGAAGGATGAGAGAGGGATAGTCATCAAGAACAAAGCAAGACTAGTAGCACAAGGGTACACTCAAGAAGAAGGAATAGATTATGATGATGTCTTTGCTCCAGTAGCAAGACTTGAAGCCATCAGACTGTTTCTAGCATATGCAAGTTTCAAAGGATTTAAAGTGTATCAAATGGATGTTAAGTCTGCTTTCCTGTATGGGACAATTGAAGAGGAAGTGTATGTGTGTCAACCTCCTGGTTTTGAAGACTACAAGTATCCAGACAAGGTGTTCAAGCTAGACAAAGCTCTCTATGGTCTTCACCAAGCCCCCAGAGCATGGTATGACACACTGTCCTCATATCTTATACAGAATGGATTCAAGAGAGGCACTCTGGACAAAACACTCTTCACTAAATCCATCAAAGCTGAGATTCTACTTGTCCAAATCTATGTTGATGACATCATCTTTGGCTCATCTAATGATAGGTTGTGCAAAGAATTTGAGGCCCTAATGCACAAAAAGTTTCAAATGAGTTCAATGGGGGAACTCACATTCTTTCTAGGGCTGTAGGTTAAACAGAAGCCTACTGGTCTATTCATAAGTCAATCAAAGTATGTCAAAGACATATTGGAAAAGTTTGGCTATCAAGACACAAAGGTTGCAAGCACTCCAATGGATCCTCATAAACAGCTCCATACAGACAAAGATGGCATAGATGTGGATATTCATCTATACAGATCCCTTATAGGATCTCTCATGTATCTAACATCTTCAAGACCTGATATTATGTTTGCTGTCTGTGTGTGTGCTAGGTTTCAATGCTCTCCAAAGGATTCTCACTTGGTTGCTGTTAAGAGAATCTTTAGATATCTTAAAGGCCAACCACATTTAGGTCTATGGTATCCTAAAGACTCTCCTTTTGAACTAACTGCTTATTCTGACAGTGACTATGGTGGATGCAACATTGACAGAAAATCCACAACTGGTGGATGTCAATACTTAGGAGCAAGACTGGTCTCTTGGCAATGCAAAAAGCAAACAACTGTCTCCACATCATCCACTGAAGCAGAATACGTAGCAGCTGCAAGCTGCTGCTCCCAGGTAATGTGGATTCAAAATCAGCTAAGAGACTATGGTATGAATTTCTTATCCACTCCTATTTATATTGACAATTCAAGTGCAATTAGCATTGTGCAAAACCCAGTGAAATTCCCAAAAACCAAGCATATAGAAATCAGATTTCACTTCATCAGAGATTGTAATGAAAAGAAGTTAATCCAAGTTACCAAAATACATACAGATGATCAGCTAGCTGATCTATTTACAAAACCTTTTGATGTGGGAAGGTTCACTTTCCTAATATCAAATATTGGTATGGTAAACATGGATTAATTGGTTTTCATTATTATCGACTCAGTATGCTAATTTAAGGGGGAGACACTGTTCCATTGAAAAGTTGCACAACTTTACACTAACAGCATGAGTATTTTCTCATGCTGCTAGTTCACTTTCTCGGACTGCTAGTTATTTTCACTTGATCTGTCAAAGTGTGCAGGGTATTTGGGTAATTTTTCAAATGTGTGCGCGGGACCCAACCTTTTCGAAACCTTTAAAGGTCCCAGTTTCGTTCAGTTGTAACTACCAGTTACATATTCTTCTTCCACGGCCTTCTGCTTTCTCTCTGAACGAATCACGCATTCTTCTTTCAAACCCTAAAACCATCGTTTGATCATCCATGGAGTTTGTCAAAGAACATAACTGCCTTCCATACTCTCTCAAACACTCTGAACTTCAGCCGTTCCATGATATGATGGATTTCCTAAGACACTCCCATATCAACCATGCCCTCAATATCAATCCCACCATATACATATCGCATATCGAACAGTTCTGGAACCGTGCCACTTTTCAAACCATCAATGGAATTCCCACTATACTATCCAAAATTGATGGCACTCCCATCACCATCACTGAGGAATCCATTCGGCACCATTTGCATCTTCAAGATGCCACAGGTATAACAGACCTAACCCTTAACGCTTTACATACTGGTCTTTACAATATAGGTTATAGGGGTCCTGCTGATTCATTTACTTTCTTGAAAGCACATTTTTCTCCTAAATGGAAATATCTTGTACATATTATTCAGCAGTGTATGAGCCCCAAAAGAACTGGTTGGTCTGAGTTTTATTCGAATATTGCCACTGCCTTAGTGTGCTTTTCTACTGGCCAACAGTTCAATTTTTCAAACATGATCTTTCAAGGGATGTTAAGGCATCATTCCCTAAAGAATGGGAAATTTTTGATGTATCCTAGGTTTTTGGCAGAAATTATTGCACACACCTGCACAACTCCACATTTACATAAACGGATACATGTTTCCCATAGGCACTCATTGTCTTCAATCAAAAGGCTGATAAAGCCAAGTGCCAATTTTGTCAGTGTAGATGCTCCATTGCCCTCTGCAATGATGAACATCATTTCAGGAAACAGAGGAGAGGGTCTTGAGCAGGCTCAGCCTAACATTACTGCTACAACCCCAAGACCCCAACCCACTCCTCATGATACAAATATTCCCTCTGGTCCTTTTGTACAGCCAACATGCCCACTCAGAAACACATACAAAAGAAAAAGGGGACCAGGAGCTCCTTCCTCCTCCTCCCATCAGCAAGAGCCATATATCCCTGTGCAGGAGGATACTCCTGCACAGCATCTCCAAAGGGAACCACTAGAGGAAACTCCCATCCTCACTCAGGAGGTGAACATCTCTTCAGAGATGGTTCATATGGGTTCTGTGGCTGGCACTACTGATGTCTCTGCAAAAGAGGCACAGGACAGTGCCAACATAGCTAAGACCACGCCCATGGCAACAACAAGTGTGCCAACACAAGCTGGAAGTCCCCAGAACCAAGAAAAGAGGGGCCCAGAGGTTTCTACTTCTGGTATTAATGTCAGTGATAGATCACAAGCACCACAGGTGTTTTCTGATCTTGAGACTAGTCTGCAACTCATGCTTTTGACGGATCCCAAGCTGAAACCTGTTGTAGCTATGTTGGAATACCAAATGTCCATCATTGCTGCACAGGGTGCACAAATAATGGCCGTAAAGCAATCAGAAATGGCTCAAAATCAGAGGATGGATTATCTTCATAAAGGGTTTACCCTTTGTGGAAATAAGCTCATTCAATTAGAGCGTTTGATTCAAACCCAAGGGGCAAAGGTTGTAGGTCCTTCTGACTAAACCAATGCTTCCAAAAAGGGGGAGAATCAGGAGGTTCCTACATCAGTCCAAGCAGCTCCAACAACAACAACAGTCCAAGTAGCACCAACAGTCCCAGTTTCTAGGCTAGCAGTCCCAACAGCTTCTCAAGCTGTTAGCCTAGAAACTCAAGCTGCTCCTTCAAAAGTCACTGGAGTTGTGATCAGAGAAGGAATTCAAGCTCCATCAAGCACAGTCCAAGCTACAACATCTGCTACAAAAGACAAGGGCAAGGGCATTCTTATTAAATCTCCAAAGCACAAATTCTCCTCCAAAGAAGCCAAGATTGCCTTTGATGCTGAAGTTGCCAAAAGGTTAGTAGAAGAACAGGATAAAGAATTAGATCAGCAAGCCCAGCCCCCAATAGATGATGATGAGACATTAGGTGATTACCTAAAGGGGTTTGTGGGCAAACAAGGTGAAAAGAAGAGAAAGATGCCAACAGGGCACACCAAGGCTGAGCACAGAAGATTCTTAATCAATTTTGCCTTTGCAGCAGGTATTCCAAAGAAAATGGCTCAGTCCATGACTACTGAAAGGCTGCAGGAAATACATGATAAAGAAATGGAGAAAAGAAAGAAAGCAAAAACCTCCCAAGAAGTCCAATCATCACAAGAACCAGCTCAACCTACTACAAGTCATATTCAAGCTGCTGCCAGTACACCTGTTCCCACTGATCAAGCTGCTCTCTCTATTCCTTCATCGGTTAAAAGGGTGCTCTTTGAGCAACAACTACAAAAGGCCATGGAGATAGAGAAGTTGATTGATCAACATGATTTTACAAAGCCTCAAATCAACTACTGGTTTGCTAAGTCACTGGATGACCGTGACTTGAGAATTAAATTTGTGATAAGAAGAGAGTCTGGTCCTGAAGAAGAATTCAGAAGTTGACCAGAGATGAGCTTATCAGAATGCATAACATTGGGTCTGTATCACAAGTTAGATCTGCTCTACCACGAGTGAAGAAAGTAATTAAAGATCTAAAATCAATTGTTGACCCTGAATCTGCAAGGAAAGAAATAGAGGATGCTATGAAGAAGGGGAAGAAGGTCAAGCAAGTTGATCTGTTTGTCAAGTCAAGGACATACAGAATCAAATTTTCAGATGGACCTGGTATATTCTTCAATCTCGAATTTTATGATTTACCAAAAGATATGCTACTTCAGATAAAATCTGTTAGGGTATCTTGTGATAGAGATGAGATGAAGAAAGAATTTTTGAAGGCTGTATATCAGAAACTTGCACAGTTGTAAGTTTTTGAAAGCCTTGGTTTGTGAATAACAGTTTACTTTTTCATTTCCATTTTTGTATAGAACTTAAAGTCTTGTGTAAAGAATTTAAGTTAGGGGGAGATTGTTGGGAAATAGTTTAAGTACATTGAAACTGTTAGTTAGACTTCTCAGACTGTTAGTAGATTTGTCATGTAAATACAAAGTTCATGCTGCTAGTTGAAGAAACTCGAGCTGCCAGTGTAAAAGTTCAAGCTGCCAGAGTAAAACAACTCAAGCTGCTCAGTTCATGCTGTCAAGAGATTCAAGCTGCTCAACAGTTTCATAAACAGAAAGTGCTGATTTTCAGGAAAGATATCTACACGAAGATTCCAGCATATCTACTATCAGAGAAGTCATAGTCCTTCAAGGAAACAAGTCCAAAAAGCAATATAAATACAAAGAATAGGTCATTCTATTGTATAGAAGTTTATAGAAGTTTTCTGCATATTTTTGAGTCTGTAATTGCTTTGTTGATTAAGTTTTCATAAGCCTCTAAGGTTGTAAAACCCTAAGAACAGTCTGTGTTCTTCGTCTAATCAAAACAGATTAGAGGTGATTGTAATCATTGAATTCAGCAATACAAATAGTCTTGATTACTTCTTATGTTTTATGCTTCATTGGTTCTGAAAGTTTTTGTTAAAATAATTAAGTGTTATTCCGCAAACTTCTTAATTAAACTTTGATTCAAAGCAAGATTATTGATTTATACTCTGATAAATTTCAAATCAGTTAATCTTGGTTATTCAGTTTTAGATCCTGTCAGAGAATCATTCAATAAAATATTGTTTTGAGATTCAGTGTGTTACATTCATCGATTGTAGTTGTATCAATTGGTGTCCGAGCTACAGAGTGGATTAATTGAAGAAATCAAGCAAGAATCATCAAAATATCAAGAAATCCAACCTATAACTAATGGGACACTGGTGTGGCAAGAAAGCTGAGATTTAAGAATGATGGGTACTTCCACCACCCTAAGTATCCTCTCCTTCCCTCAAACAAAAAAAAATCATAATGATTCTCCGGTGATCGAGGTGACTAGTTAGTTTGACCAGTTGGTGTATATTTTACCAAACATATGTTCTTTTAATAAAAAAGAAACTAATCAAAACTATAACTAATAGACAAATAGGTAAGTGTGACATATCGTATAGTAAAATAATATAGGTAAGAACCGAGTATCAATCTCAGCAAAAACAATACAGAATGATGACAATAAGCTTTTGGCTACTAAATAATCATGGAAAATAAGTATTTTATATTATTACAATGAATTAAATTAGGTTATTAGTAGGAACAAGAACAAAAAAAAAAAAAAAAAAGCAATGGAGTGTGTTAACACTGAAACAATGCATTCACTTTGAATCAATTCCCCTAGTCCGATGATAGCAATTAAGCACAAAATTGAATTGAACACACATGATTTATTGCCAATTAAACTTTCTGGTTAGGTTATTTAACCTTATGAAGCTTGGAAGGACACGTGAAGTTCTTCACTATATCCACCTTAAAACATGCAATTAAAATACAATCACTTTGATTATTAAAGATATATGATCAAGACTAATCCAAGTTATAGAAGACGGTTTGTCTCAATATAACCACTTGTAAAGTCGTAAACTTGAATAACCCTAACAACTTCTTTTGCCCGGTTCTAGTACCAAGAAACGTTTAAATGATAGAACAAATTGTCTAAACAGATTCAAATATACTCCCATACAATCATAATACAACCACCAGGATCACCACACAAACCCAAGCTTAACAATATAATCAATTATCCAAGCATTTAAGAAGTGGTAATTACATCAACACAAAAGCATAAAGTATTGTGATGTCTACAAAGACAAATATGTCTATTACAGCACACATATTTATTACAACAGCATATCCGGTACCCAATCATAAAGCTACATAATCCTCATAATTACCAAAAGATTCTAGGAATCCTCAGTAGTCTTGATGTAATTGCCTAAGTAGAAGGTCCATTTATGCTTTTATTATTGCCTAAAAACATTTATCAACAACCGGTAAGCTTTATACTTGATAAGACTATAATATTATGAGTTTTCGATATCATTTAAGGCTTATTTATGCACTTGTACTTCGTAACAATCGTAACTTTACTCCATAATTGTGTTTCAGGGTCAAGAAGTCAAATGCAAGCAGGTTGAGAAAATTCAACGCGAAACGAGCAGGTGGGGGCGCAAACCCGCGCCACCCTACGCCCTCAAAACAGAAGAATTCAAAGCTAGAGAGCACTTCCAGCGCAGCCCTGGTCGTACCCCCCAGCACAGGGACAGGCACAAGCCTGTGCCCAGGTCTACGCCCATGCGGCGTGAAAACCCTTCATCGGCCTTTTCACATCCAAAACCCTAAACCACTCCTCCTCTATAAATAGCGAGCGTGTGCGGCCATTTTTCAGAGTCCCGAAATATTGAAAACGTTAGCGAAGCCCTGCCGGAGTTGATTTTACGGATCGAGTACGAAGGTGGAGTGCAACCGTTCATCTCATACAAGCCTATAATGATTTCCACAATCACTCCCGGTGAAGAACACACGATGAGAGGCTAGACCACCCTTAGTCAGTTGCGGATGATCTACGGCTATGTTTTATTTACTTGAATGTCATTTTATGTATTGATGTGTTTTATGATTCTTGAATATTTTGTGTAGTGAAAATGATATAGATTTGGTTTTTATTATGAGTAAATGGTTTAATTGGTAAAAGCAAGATAGTTCATTGTGATGTTATTATTTGTGCCGAGTCCATTAGTTTAGAGATTAAGACAAGTAATGAATGTTGCATGTGCTATGCCGAGATTTATGGATTAAAGCGTTTATGATTAATATGACTACTTAATTGGTTATGTCTATGTGACCATTGCATGATATTCAAGTGAGTAATAATTTAAGCCGTAGTGATTTCGTAAATGGTTATCTTAAATTCGATCTTTTAATCAATTGTCATTTGCATGCTATTGTTTTAGTAGTAATTTAGTCGTAATCACCATTCTAAACAATCAATCAATTCGCAATTTAATCGCTTTTATAAACCTAAGAAACTAGCAAGTTAACCCTAATTGACATACGCACTCCCTGCGGATTCGACCCTTAATTCCCTACTCTAGTAGGTAGTTTTAAGGTTATTTCTACGGGCCACAACGACAGCTCGTTAGATTTTGGCGCCCTTGCCGGGGAGTGGTAACGCTAGTTAGGGCTAGAAAGTTAGTTCGGCCTTTGTTTAATTTTAAGTACTTTAGTTTTAGTATTTTTCGTCATTATTTCCTATTATTAAAAATCACATAAAAAATCAAAAAACCCAAAAAGGTAATTGTACTCCACTACTTTACCACCGAAAATATATATAATTTTTTTTAAGTGCCTTAGTTGTTTATGCTCACATGTCGACCGGCTAGAGGATTTCCGCTACAATTCGAACCCGAAATAAAAAAAGTAGCTAAACCTAAGCGAAAGACCGTTAGGGTGCAAAAACAACAAAGAGTAATCACGGAGAGTTCAAGCAATCATCGGAGGTATGCGGAGGACGATGGCGATCAAGAGGGGGAGATTCCTATTTTAGAGGGTCGTCCAATTTCGCCAAGAAATCGCCAGCAAGAAGGAACGGAGCGTGTAGTGGCTAGGATGGGTGAACAATTATGAAGGACTGTTGAGTGACATTACCGCCCTGGTGATGTGCCCAACCCTTCTCCAATTCGATACCCTGAAAATGAGAATGTACCCAAAGTTCGTCCTCAACCTTTTAAAATTCTTCCTATTTTCCAAGGGATGCCAAGTGAGGAACCTTACGACAATTTAGCTGAGTTTACGGCTATTTGCAAAGCAAACCATGTTCGAGGTATTACCAGCAATGGTTTAAAGCTTCAACTATTCCCTTTCTCTGTTAAAGAGAAAGCTAAGAATTGGTTCATGTTGCTACCCACCAATAGCATCACGACATGGGATCTAATGAAATAGGAATTTCTCAATGAATACTATCCTATTAGTAAAACCATTGAAAAACGAAAGGAAATCACTAGGTTCAAACAAAAGCCCGGTGAACAATTTTATGAAGCATTTGATTAGATGAATGAGCTGTTGAGAGCCTGTCCACATCATGAAGTCCCAAAATGGATTCTTACCAAAACATTATTCGATGGTGTGAGTCAAGAGAGTTGCAAGATGATCATCGCTGCCACGGGTGGTACATTTTTAGCAAAAGAAGATGATGAGGCTTGGGAGTTACTGAATCAACTCGGTAAAGGTCTCAAGGTTCAAGCCGGTTCTGAGAATAGCATAGGAGTTCAAGTGATGGGCATTTATAATACCTAGAAATGTGAGGTAGAGAGCGAAATCTAATAATTAGGTAAGAAAATGGATCAACTGATGAAGGGTTTTAATTCAAACCCAAATGTATCAGTTAACTGCGTCACGTGCAGTATTCCATCTCATCATTCCGAAGCATGTCCTCAAGTGTAATCTACTGAGGAGTTAGCAAATGAAGTCTTTGGTTTTAGAGCCCATCGGGAAAGGGATAACCCATATTCGGAAACCTACAATCTGGGATGGAGAAATCATCCTAACTTTCGATGGAAGGATGATCAGCCTACCGATCATCAATCTAAACCAAGGTATGAACCACCACGATGAGAATATCAATATGGTTCTACCTCTGCTGCTAAAGATGAGCGATATTATAAGCCAAACCAACGTGATCAACCTCATTTTCCAAGTGGAAACGAACATGAGTTCTTCACAATTCTCAGAGATTACGGAATTTATGAAGCAACAGTCAGCTATCAGTACAAAGACCATGGAGCTGCTAAGCCACCAAATGGGTCAGGTAGCCGAGTCACTCACAAAACGAGAAAAGGGAAAGCTTCCGAGCAATACCGTCCCTAACCCTTCACATGCTCATGGCAAAGAGAAGAAGCACGAAGTAAATGAGGTAAACGAGGTGTCTAAAGTGACTACCCTGAGAAGTGGTAGAGAAGTAGACAACAAGATCGAGATGCCCAAAGAGCAAGAGGTAGAAGAGGAGACCGACACTGAGGTTGTGTATGAGGAAAAGAAGGATTCGAAGAAGGAGGTTCCCAAAAAGGTCACTTTCAAGGAGCCAATTAAGGTAGATATTCCAACTCCCAAAGTTGGGGAGGCGGTTAAGGATCAGTACACCACAACTCCTCCTCCTTACCCTACTACCTTAGAAAATTCTAAATCTTCCCCGTGTGGCAAAAGAGGCACACAACCATAGGATTTGTGGGATTTGTTTAATCAAGTCAGAATCAATAATCCTTTGATCAAGGCTTTTCAACAAGTGCCCTCCTATGCCAAATTCTTAAAAGATCTATGCACACAAAACAGAAAGTTTAAGGTCTCGCTCCTAAGCAGATCATTTTAACTGAACAATTAAGTGCAGTAATCTCGAGCTCCTTGCCTCCTAAGCTAAAAGATCCTGGATCACCACTGATTCCAGTGATAATTGGCAATGTGCAGATAAAAAATGCATTACTTGATCTTGGAGCTAGTGTTAATATTCTACCTGGAAACTTGTTTGACAAACATGATCTAGGCCAGTTGCAAACGACTGATATAATCTTATAGTTGGTAGATCGGTCAACCAAATATCCAAGGGGATTTTATCAGATGTAATAGTAAAGGTTGAAGATTTTTACTACCAGGTTGACTTCCTAGTCTTGGACACTGAATGCTCCATTGGAGAAAATCAGTCGGCCATTATCTTAGGCAGACCGTTCTTAGCAACAATAAATGCTCAAATTAATTGTAGAACGGCAGCTGTAGATATTGCTTTCGGATTTCGAAAATTGCAATTAAATGTGTTTAATGCTTCAAATGCCGCTTCAATTGACTCGGAATGTTATACGATCGATGTGGTGGATGAACTTGCATAGCAACTTAGTTCGTTAATCAACACTAAAGACACCACTGAGTTGCTCTTTGTAGAGCATGACACAACAAAGATGAACTCTCATACATGTAATGAATTAGAGGCAGTCATGCAATCCACACTGGGATTAAAACAACCACTGTGAACCCATAAGACTGAGAAGTTACCTACTAATTTACCTCAATCAGCAAAACCTTCAATAGAACAACCACCTGTTACGCTTTCTTACATCAGAACAACACTATTCCTATCATAATCTCATCAGATCTGACCTAGGCGCAAGAAAAAGCCCTACTGCAAGTGCTAGTATAATAAAAAGAAGCAGTATGATGAACCATAACAGACTTAAAAGGAATTAGTCCAACTTTGTGTATGCACCGAATCATTACCGATCCAGAAG
Organism: Centrapalus pauciflorus; assembly: GCA_020465985.1. Lineage (NCBI taxonomy): Eukaryota > Viridiplantae > Streptophyta > Magnoliopsida > Asterales > Asteraceae > Centrapalus > Centrapalus pauciflorus. The sequence continues at coordinate 48,330 of JAANYP010006188.1, read as the reverse complement.
TTAGACCAGCAAGGGATGCACAAAGGAGACTAAATCCTAACTTAAGGGAGGTAGTCAAGAAAGATGTGTTAAAATGGTTGGACACTGGGATAATCTACCCCATATCTGATAGCGAATTGGTGAGTCCAACCCAAACAAGTGCCCAATAAATCTGGGATCATAGTTATTGACACTGAAGATGGAGGAAAGATAACTACCCGCCTTGTGACTGGATGGAGAGTATGCATCAATTATAGAAAACTGAATACTGCTACTTCCAAGGATCACTTTCCACTACCGTTTATTGATCAAATTATGGAAAAATTAGCAGGTTAAAAGTTTTACTGTTTCCTTGATGGCTATTCTGGCTATAATCAAATTCTAATCCATCCAGAGGATCAAGAGAAGACCAGATTCACATGCCCATATGTCACCTTTGCATACTTAAGGATGCCGTTTGGTCTATGTAATGCACCCACCACATTCCAGTGCTGTATGATGGCTATTTTTTCAGATATGGTGGGAGGTTCTCTTGAAATATTCATTGACGACTTCTCAATATTTGATAAGTCATTCGAAGATTTCCTAGGATATCTAGAGAAAGTCTTAAATAGATGCACTGAGACCAACTAATTTTTAAATTGGCAGAAGAGCCATTTCATGGTGAAAGAAGGGGTGGTCCTAGGGCATATAGTTTCCGAGAAAGGCATGGAGATGGACAAGGCAAAAGTCCAATTAATATCATCACTTCCACACCCCCCCCCCACCAATGTTAAAGGAGTGAGATCCTTCTTAGGCCATGCTGATTTTTATCAACGATTCATTAAGGATTTCAGTGAAATCTCAAAGGCTGTTATGTAATCTCCTGACAAAGTATGTAGAATTTAACTTCGATGAAGCTTGTATACAAGCATTTGACAAACATAAAGCGAAGTTAACTGAAGCACCAATCCTGCAATCTCCTGATTGTTCTCAACCTTTTGAGATCATGTGCGATGCGAGTGATTATGCAGTGGGTGTTGTGCGCGACCAGAGATTAGAAAAGAAGCCATTGGTCATTTACTATGCAAGTAAAACCTTTAATGAGACACAAATGAATTATACTACTACCGAGAAAGAACTATAACCATAGTATTTGCCCTGGGTAAATTTAGATCATATATTTGGGGGGCAAAAGTAATTGTGTACTTGGACCACAGCGCTTTAAGGCATTTATTAGCAAAGAAGGATCTCAAGCCTCGGCTTATTCGGTGGATCCCTCTATTACAGGAATTTAATTTAGAAATTAGGGACAAGAAGGGCACAGAAAATGTTGTTGCTGACCACCTATCTAGGCTCCCGATTATCCCAACAGACTCAACTGATCGCATCAGGGGCTCCTTCCCTGATGAACAATTATTATCGATCTCCAAAATACCCTGGTTCGTGAAAATTTAATTTAGAAATTAGGGACAAGAAGGGCACAGAAAATGTTGTTGCTGACCACCTATCTAGGCTCCCGATTATCCCAACAAACTCAAATGATCACATCAGGGGCTCCTTCCCTGATGAACAATTATTATCGATCTCCAAAATACCCTGGTTCGCGAATTTAGTTAACTAATTCGTATCAGGAAGGTTACTAGAGCACTGGAATTCCCAACAAAGGAAATCTTTCTATGCTCAGGCGAAACAATACATATGGGATGAGCCAGATATATTTAAGATATGTGCGGATCAAATTATGAGACGTTGTGTCCCTGATTCAGAATACGAAGACATCCTCAAACATTTCCATGCATATGCATGCGGTGGTCATATCAGTACCAAGAAAACTGGTCACCGAATACTACATTGTGGGTTTTTCTGGCCCACAATCTTTATAGATGCATATGAGTTTGTCAAAGGATGCACAAGATGCCAGCAAACAGGCAGCATCACAAACAGGGATGAAATGCCAATTACCCAAATATTAATTGTTGATTATTCGATGTCTGGGGGATTGATTTTATGGGACCCTTTCCGAAATCATTTGGGTATCAGTATATCTTGGTTGAAGTGTATTATGTCTCGAAATAGGTGGAAGCAGAAGCCACTAGAACCAATGATAACCGGACAGTATGCAAATTTGTAAAAAGAAATATTTTTGCGCGTCACGGATCCCTAGGGCTATAATTAGTGACGGAGGGTCACATTTTAAAAAATCAGCACTTTTCAAAACTCCTTAAACAATATGGAGTTAATCATCGAATAGCTACACCTTATCATCTGCAAACTAGCAGACAAGTCCAGATTTCGAATAGAGAAATCAAGAGAATCCTAGAAAAGACAGTGAGACCAGATCGTAGGAATTGGTCACAAAAGCTGGAGGATGCCTTATGGGCATACAAGACCGCATTTAAAACACCTATTGGTATGTCCCCATATCGACTTCTTTATGGTAAGTTGTGTCACCTTCTCGTTGAATTGGAACACCAAGCTATATGGGCAATCAAAAACACTAATTTTAACTTGCGTGATGCCGGTGTTGATAGAAAATTCTAATTAAATAAAATGGAGGAAATTCGTTAAGAAGCCTATGAAAGTTCTAAAATCTATAAAGAAAAACCCAAGGCTTTTCACGATCAAATGCTGAAAAATAAAATATTTACCAAAGGAAACAAGGTTTGGTTATTTAACGCAAGACTTAGACTGTTTCCAGGTAAATTAAAAAGTAAGTGGACAAGTCATACGTTGTAACCGAAGTCTACTTACATGGTGCGGTAGAAATTCAGGACCTAAAAGGTGGTGCACCACTCATAGTTAACGGATAGAGACTCAAATTATATCTTCAATGGGCCACCAATAATATGCTAGTCTCTGAACTTATTAGGCTAGAAGATCCCAAAATTAGTTAGGCTAGCATAGGAGCAATACTTCTGGCTGAAGATGTAAAACTTAGTGCTTCCAGGGAGGGAACCTAATGAACTTTGTGGGTGTGTTTCTGGAAACCCTCAGGAGACAATACTTGTCCACTCGGGTAACCGATGGGTTTAACGGTTTGTTGCACGTGCTAAGTGCAATCGTGATTCCCTACGAAAAGGTGGATTATTTTATTTAGTTTAGTTAGTTAATTTTATATTTATTTGTTTGTTTTATGTAACCAACTAAGTTGGGGAGGATGTCCATCTCAATCTTAGTTGTTTTTAGGTTTAAGATAGTGTAGGAAGCATCACATCAGAAATTGAAATTTTTAAGCACGCACGGTGAATTAATTTAACCAAGTTTAATAGCTTAAGTTGGGGAGAGTAAGTGTAAAAATTCTAAAAATTGAGAAATAGGGTCAGAAACTCACGTACGCCCCAGATTAAAAATCCAGAGGCCTGGAGCACACGGGGGGCGCATGGCTACGCCTATCCTATTCCCGGATCTTCTAAAACGGTTATAAATACGAAACCCTACGTTCTAAATGTCATAAACGCTAAAATTCGACAGTGGAGATGGTGATTTTCGATTTCAAAGCCTTAAATCCTCTCAAATAACACCCTTTTCACGTCACATCTTCAATTCTACGTTAGAATTTCTCAACAATTTCTAAGGTATACTCTTCCTAAAGCCTTTAGTTGCATTCTATGCTAATTTTTAAGGTTTTATCATGCATGCATGGGATGAACTTTTTGGGGGTTGCATTGGTTTTCAATATAAAAGGGTTAAATATAATTACATTCATTCATAAATTTAATATGAATATATTTTTGCAAATATTTTCATGCAAAAATCTTAGTTTTCCAAACATGCATTTTTTTTCTAGATTTAAAAAGTTTTGTCAAAAGGTTGATTTAATGTTTAAATATCCATTATTAAGTTCATGCATTAATAGGGTTACTTTTGGCGCACACTGTTGGTGAGAATTAGTAATTATATTATTTAATGTAAAAAAGGGTTTTTGACCAATCATGCTATTCATATAGGAAACCCAATTTTAGATTACATAACCTATTCTCTGCATACTATAATTGTAGATGTCGAGCCAATACAATGCTAGCGGAAGTCGTAGTTCAAACACCTGTTTTATCTGTATCCCGAGAATGAGACCCCAAAACCTTGAAAATATCTGTATTGAGGTCCCACTCAATGAGGAATCCGAGTAATTCCTCCCAACACTAATAATGGTAAACCACCCCGATTCCACATTGAGCGAACCATGAAAGAGTCTGATTTTGAGGGGTTTGAGATATTAGAATGTTTTGAGAGACTGGGGTGGGCAAAAGCTATTCAATGGGAGTTGCCCTACATCCATACCAGTTTGATCCAACAGTGGTTCGCCACTGTGCGTAGAGCATACGGGTATCAGGAACATGATTTTGAGTTAATGGGCATGGTTGGAAATAGAAGAGTGACAGTCTCTAGGAAAAAGATTTGTGAAAAGTTTCTCATAGATAATGAAATTTCACGTCCTAGAGAGTTCTGGTCACCACTGGATATTCATGGGGGTAGAGCGCGTAAGATTAACGGTTGGGCTACACGCTGGGTGGGAATGATAGCCACAGTGTTTGGGATGTTCATAGGCGATGCACGAACCTATGGTAGTTTCTATAGGGGAGACCTGTGCCCATTAGCCAAAGGCCTATGGAAGTTCGTTATCTTTAACTTACTTCCACGACACCAGGATACGACTATCGTTAGACCTCAGGAAATCCTATTAGTTCATGCGCTTATGACGGGATACCCGACCATATCCTTAGAGTATCTCATCATTCAAAATTTATGGGAGTGTAATATAATGGGTCAGGGAACGAACTATCCGCACTGTAGGAAGAGTTACCGATTAAATATCTCAATCCAAAAGAGATATGGTTCACAAGACTTACAATGATGGGGTTAGTGTTTGAGAGAACCAAATTAGGTTTCCAAATCCGTTGCCCTAAAACCTCCAAATTAACCCTTATCCCATTTGTTGCACCTGAGTATCCGGAGGAGAGACAAAACAATAAAGGGAAAGCTAAGATTGAGATAGATGAGAAAGACGAGAGACCATGGAGGAGAGTCTCGACTCTGGATTTGTTAATAACTCCGATTGATATTCTGAGAGATGTCATGGGTGGCTTTGTTAACACGAACAAAATCATGCTTAAAGACATCGAGACATTCCGAGTGGGCCAAAAGAAGAATGATCAAATGTTCGAGGTGCAATCGGATTGGATAAAAAATCTCTAGTTGACAGTAGATGAGCTTGAAGAAATCGTGGTCACTCCGAAGAAATTTTAATTTTTGCAAGAATATGTTTGGTTTGAGTGCGAAACATTTGGTTTATTGGTTTAATTTCTTTTCTGATGTGGTTTTATTTCGTACTTTATTTTCAGTTGTTTATTTAAGTTTTGGTTTGAATTAAATATTTACACATTTGAATTTATTTTAGTTTATTTTAGAGCAATGAATGATAATCTATGATAAATCTCTCTTATTCTTAGTGTCTAGCAATATGTGTGTGACAAGAACGTCACAATGGTCTAAGTTGGAGACGACAGGTTCTAATAAATGTATTAAGCGATTAATTTAGCCACTACAAAAATTTTTAGTCCAAATTCTTCACCACAAGCCAGGGATATGGTGCCCTACGCATCAAAAACTGTAGAAAAAACGAGTAACAGTTGGGCTCAGGGCTATGCCTCGCCTACGCCCCGTCGTGATAAAACGGCAGAATAAGCCTTCTTCTTCACTTCCACAAACCCTAGGAGCCCTTACCCCTACAATTGTTGTGCGGCTACCCCCTCTTGGTCCCATTTTCGTGCCAAAATTGCAAATCTAATCTTAAAAGCACTCTTACTACCATACATAGCAAAGATGTAGGCTTAAAATCATCTCATTTTGGTATTTTCATCCACATGGGAGGTTTTTGGGTAAAGAAGTGGGTGGAGAAAAAAGTAAGCTTTTAGCCGTCTCTTAGTCATCAATCATCAAGGTTAGTGTTTTTGTCATTAAAATGCAAGCTTTTCATACTATTTGGGTAAATAGAATGTATGAAGCTTCATGGTCATCCATGGAGTTTTCATGGTAATTTTGACTTTTAGATTCAAAGTATGATAAATTGCATAGATTTGATGCTAATCTTGGATAATGTAGGATGAAACAAATGTTTAGATGTTATATTAGTTAATTTGCCATGATTAAATCCTAGTAAATAAATTGGATTTATAAAAGTTGGTTGCCTAAATATGAATATATGTTATAATTTATAAAGTTAGGGTAATTAACTAGAAAATAAATATTATGTGCTAAACGGGTTTTCATAGATCTATTAGATACATATTTAGTGCATAATATGATGACCATTTTCAAGCTGTATATAGATGAGCAAAAAAAGTGTGTGTGTGTGTGTGTCTATATATATATATATATATATATATATATATATATATATATATATATATATATATATATATATATATATATATATATATACATATGCCTCTGAACATAGTAAGCGTTAATGTGAAAAATGTAATTATAGGTTACATTATTACGTTTATCTCATACATTGATTGAATGATGACTTGTAGATGTCACGAAGAACCAGCCAAAGCACCCAACCAAGTAATGCACCGGTGGACTGGATCCCCCAATTTGTTTCTTTCTCAACACCCGGAGGAAATGAGACCGTCATTGTTTCTTTATAAGAAATACTCTAGACGTATTTTAGTAGAAAAAAGGGCGAGGAGTGAGGACTTCGATGGTTATGGTGTCCCGTACCTCTTTGACTTTCTAGGATGGGAGGGGGTATTAGACTTAGGTGGGTCACAACACTATCAGGCCGATGTTATAGAGTGGATGTCGACCCTTAGGAGGGAGCCGGGTCGTACATATGACGACATTAAGCTGATAGGCACTGTGCACGGGAGGGACGTGGTGATCGTAACTAGATTCTTTCGCCAGCTATTTAACTTAGACATGGGAGTGGGAATCGAGGGGTCTACCCAACTTGGGTATGAATATAAGTCGGAGATCCAATTGGCCTTTACTGATCTGAGCTGGACTGGAGAGTGGATTGAACAAGTGTGTAAGGTGTTCAATCGCACCACTGAGGTAGCGGAGAACTACGTTGCCTACAATAGCAAGGACCTGTCTCCACGGGCCAAAGTACTTCATAAGATCATCGTGAACAATAAATATTTACGCCCTTCTTAAGGGAAGGCCCAGACTGTCTTTTGCATGGACAGTCATTAATGACATATGGGCCATGTACGATGCTAAAGAGAGAACGGTCATCCCCCACGGATGGCTAATTTCTACTTTCCTGGAGAGGATGGGTGCTCTTTCACCCGAGTCACTGTCTACTCCAGTCTCGGCAACGTATATTACGGCTGCCATGTTCCCCACTCTAGACTTTAGAGAGGTTGATGAGGCGTTCAAGATATACGACAAGGAAACCCATCAGTCGTATATTTAGGACTATACTGAGAATGAGAGGAGAGAGAGTGAGAGTGAGAGAGAGCAAAAAGCCGCGAATGAAGCGGGCGTTCGGCAGGAAGAGCCGAACAGAGGGGCATCTACCTCGCAACGACGAGTTAATGACGATATTGATGTCAACCGCATTATGCGGTGGTTAGACGATCTTGTGGTGAGTCACGGGGATTTTCGTGAGGATGTGACTCAGAGGTTAGAAGACATGTGCGTAAGATTGAACCATGTCCATGACAGGGTTGATTACATTCAGGATCGGGTAGACCGGATATACGAGGGATAGTGACCCACAACAAATCAAAATGCCTACTACCAGCAGCATAACTGGGCTTACTGGGAGGAAGTCCGACGTCACGAGGATTCCCAAGCCGGTATGCCATACCAGTCTTATACTGATTACACTATGCCTCAGTATAAGTCATACGACCCTACCGTAGATACATATCAACGCTATCCGGTGCAAGGCAAACAGGATTTACCAAACCAGATCCCCGCTCACCTATATCTACCGCCATCACCGAACCCCGCCGATCAAGGAACGTATGGAGACTTCTACAACAGCATCTTCGGTCAGCCTCCTCCATACCAATGATCGAATACTATCTTTCCTTGTTCTTTATTTTCTTTACTGCCATTTATTTCTAATTGTGTAGTTTGCAATTTATTTCCTTATTTTAGTAGTGTTTATTTTTATTTAGCCGAGTCCTTTTCAAGATTTTTAATGTTAATATAGTTCTTAAGACTTCCACTGATAATTCTTGTTTTGCCGATCAGGTCGCGGAAAATGATGATAAATAGGAAAAAATATGTACTCGGGGATTGGCTAGTGTTGTTAGGGTATTTTATAATTTAGTTAAGAGTCGAAATGATATTTAATATTTTTGTTATGTAAGTCGAATTCAAGTAGGCTAAAATGTATTCGGGCTTAAATATAAGTAATGTGTCAAAAGATTATGGAATACTCATGCTATAAGGGGGAGAGCTTAATCATCTTTTTAGCCTAAAAAATAATTCAAGTATAGTCTAGATGATTCGGGAAATTAAGTCCTTTGGGGTACAACTCATGCCTAATCCCCTAAAACCATCTGGTTTGGGAATAATTGACCTAAATCTCGCTACATTGACCAACAAGATAACTTGAGTTAGAAAAAAATAGATATAAGCATGGCATTAAAAGAAAATTTTTGTCGTAAACATGCATAAAGGGAAAGATGGTAAAAAGACCCATGTGTTTTAAGACTTGAAACCTTGAGCTAAAAGGGTAATTTCAAAAAGTGAGATGCATTATATAAATTCAAGGAAAATATATTTTAACTGAACAATGATTCTTGGCTTACATATTAAAAATTTTAATGCATTATTGGACACACAATGCTAATATATCTGGTACATAATTAGTTTTGATTCCAAGACTTGTTCGGGGACGACAAACAGTTAAGCTTGGGAGGTTTGATAAGACTATAATATTATGTGTTTTAAGTATCATTTAAGGCTTATTTATGCACTTGTACTTCATAACTACCGTACTTTACCTCCATAATTGTGTTTAAGGGACAAGAAGTCAAATGGAAGTTGCTCGAGAAAATTCAGCGTGAAAAAAGCCAGTGGGGGCGCAGATCTGTGCCACCCTACGCCCTCAAAACAGTGAGATTTGGAGTTAGAGAGCACTTCCAGCGTAGCCCTGGCTGTACCCTCCAGGGCAGGGGCAGTCGCAGGCTTACACCCAGGTCTATGACCATGCGGCATGAAAACCCTACAGTCGCTTTTCTGCAACCAAAACCCTAAATCACTCCTCCCCTATAAATAGGGAGTGTGTGCGGTCGTTTTTTGGAGTCTCGAATATTGAAAACGTTGGCGAAGCCCTGTTGGAGTTGATTCACGGATCGAGTACAAAGAAGGTGGTGTGCAACCGTTCATCTCGTAGAAGCCTATAATGATTTCCACAATCATTCCCGGTGAAGAACACACGATGAGAGGCTAAACCATCCATAGCCATTTGCGGAGGATCTACGACTAAGTTTTATTTACTTGAATGTCATTTTATGTGTTGATGTATTTTATAATTCTTGAATATTTTGTGTAATGCAAATGATATACATTTAGTTTTTTATTATGAGTAAATGGTTTAATTTGTAAAAGCAAAATATTTCACAGTGATGTTATTATTTGTGCCGAGTCCATTAGATTATGGATTAAGACAAGTAATAATGTTGCATGCGCTATGCCGAGATTTATGGATTAAAGCGTTTATGATTAATATGACTAAATAATTGGTTATGTCTATGTGACCATTGCATGATATTCAAGTGAGTAATAACTTAAGCCGTAGTGATTTCATAAATGGTTGTCTTTAATTCGATCTTTTAATCAATTGTCATTTGCTTGCTATTATTTTAGTAGTAATTAAGTCGTAATCACCATTGCAAACAATCAATCAATTCGCAATTTAATCGCTTTTGTAA
>JAANYP010006188.1:0-34824 GCA_020465985.1 Centrapalus pauciflorus | reverse complement strand
ATTCGGATAAGAGACACCAATTTGGATCCCTTGTCTCGGACCCTATGATTCGGATGTGATGCCCCATTTCGGATCTCATGATTTCGGATGAAGCATTTCGGGAGAAAGGTGGTCCGAACTCGGATGACCGAGTTCGGATGGTATAATTCGGATCATTCATTTCGGTTCCGCCCGGTCCGAATCCGGTTGACCCATTTCGGATATGTCCGAATCCGGGTGCATGGTCCGGATTGATCCGAATCCGGATATCCGATCCTGATGGTCCGAATTTAATGAATCCGAATCCGAGCCTTGTGTTTTGATATTTTAACATCACAAATAGATATTATTTTATAAATATAAGAACCATGAATTAAATGATTATAGTGATTAAAGATTTATAAATCGACATGATTAAATATATATATATCCTTTGGGAATTCAAAGAAACAAAGAAAAGGAACTAACAAGGATAGATGAGTTATCAGTAATCAGATCAGATGAAATAATGATTTATAAGCTAATGATATGATACAATAATTATTCTGGACAGGTTCAGATAACTCTAAACAAAAGATTGAAAGATATTGAAAGTGGGTCATTGATTTGAAAAGAAAAGCCAGAGATCATATAGATCAAGATTAAAGATAAATCCTGAGATAACTCAGGTGGTGGATTGTAAATCTGCTAGATAAAGACCCCAGAACCGGTGAGTTATAGATATTCAGTTTTTCATGCTAGACTTCCGATTGAGATATATTGTTGATGACAGTTTATTTGACATTCATGAATGCTCAGCTGGATTGTGACCTGTGCACACCATGGTTCGGTGATGCCCTGTGGATCATGATAGCTAATTTGACTTATCATTTCACATGACATTGTACTTATAGTTCATTTCATATGTTATTGCTATCATGACTTTGATCACTATGCTTTCTTTATTGATCGCATCATTTGACATATTGATTCAGCTTAGAATAATTAGCTTTATCGGTCTATTGTTCTAGACCTAGCTATGTCACCCGTTCTATTGAACTTGGTATTGATATTCCGATGTTCCCCCATGAAGACCGCTGGTAGCTAGCCCAGCATGAGTGGATAGCTTCCACTAAAAGCGTGAGCGTGGGCTGAACATCATCCGATTCCCTGAGTTCTATGTCTCAATCATTGAGTGGCTGTAGCGGCAGTCCAGACATATCATGCTTTGACCCATGATCCGCTTGATTAATGCATGAGAATCTGAAAATCTATATTCTCACTAAGCCTTGCTTACCAGTTGTTGTTTAATATTTTACAGGAAAAGATAAAGGAAAGTCACCTGCAGGACCTAGTTCTTAGGTCTTACAAGATCAAGATTGAAGTATTCTATAGACCACTACTCAACAGAACCCTTCGGTACTGATTGGCAGAAGATACTTGTGGTGGTCTGGGTAGATTTGAATTGATCATATGATGACATGTATTAGATTAGATGGTACCCTTTATAAGTTTATTTTGAATATTGTAATCTGAACTAAAGTTGTATTAAACTTATCCTAATGTTTGTACTTGTAATCTGAAATTCCGCAACATAAATTACCCTATCTTAGTATGGTTGATATCGTATTGCAATTTGTGGGACCTAGACTCTGAGGACTGCCCCGGAAGGGGAGGTCTTCACAGGTAAACTTGTAATTTGTGTGACTATTGTCCATGCAATGAGAACTTTATTTTTATGTGTGTGTGGCTGATTGCAACCATTGGGTCACACAACGAGTGTATTGTTGTGGGTTTGGTCACCTAAAATTATGCCAAATGTGGCCGTAGGTGTTATTAATTGTGACCATATGCTCTTTTAAGTGAGGTAAACTTGTAATTTGTGTGACTATTGTCCATGCAATGAGCACTTTATTTTTATGTGTGTGTGGCTGATTGCAACCATTTGGTCACACAACGAGTTTGTTGTTGTGAGCTTTGGTCACATAAAATTATGTCAAATGTGGCCGTAGGTGTTAAAAGTGTGATAATTGTCCATGCAATGGCCACTTTATTTTTATGTGTGTGTGGCTGATTGCAACCATTTGGTCACACAACGAGTGTGTTGTTGTGGGCTTTGGTCACATAAAATTATGCCAAATGTGGCCGTAGGTATTAAAAATTGTGACCATATGCTCTTTTAAGTGAGGTAAACTTGTAATTCGTATGACAATTGTCCATGCAATGATCACTTTATTTTTATTTGTGTGTGGCTGATTGCAACCATCTGGTCACACAACGAGTGTGTTGATGTGGGCTTTGGTCACATAAAATTATCCCAAATTTGGCCGTAGGTGTTAAAAATTGTGACCATATGCTCTATTAAATGAGGTAAACTTGTATTTTGTGTGACTATTGTCCATGCAATGGCCACTTTATTTTTATGTGTGTGTGGTTGATTGCAACCATTTGGTCACACAACGAGTGTATTGTTGTGGGCTTTAGTCACCTAAAATTATGCCAAATGTGGCCGTAGGTGTTATAAATTGTGACCATATGCTCTTTTAAGTGAGGTGAACTTGTATTTTGCGTGACTATGGTCCATGCAATGACCACTTTATTTTTATTTGTGTGTTGCTGATTGCAACCATTTGGTCACACAACAAGTGTGTTGTTGTGGGCTTTGGTCACATAAAATTATTCCAAATGTGGTCGTAGGTGTTAAAAATTGTGACCGTATGCTCTTTTAAGTGAGGTAAACTTGTAATTTGTGTGACTATTGTCCATGCAATGAGAACTTTATTTTTATGTGTGTGTGGCTGATTGCAACCATTTGGTCACACAACGAGTGTATTGTTGTGGGCTTTGGTCACCTAAAATTATTCCAAATGTGGCCGTAGGTGTTATAAAATGTGACCATATGCTCTTTTAAGTGAGGTAAACTTGTAATTTGTGTGACTATTGTCCATGCAATGAGCACTTTATTTTTATGTGTGTGTGGCTGATTGCGACCATTTGGTCACACAACGAGTTTGTTGTTGTGGGCTTTGGTCACATAAAATTATGTCAAATGTGGCCGTAGGTGTTAAAAGTGTGACAATTGTCCATGCAATGCCCACTTTATTTTTATGTGTGTGTGGCTGATTGCAACCATTTGGTTACACAACGAGTGTGTTGTTGTGGGCTTTGGTCACATAAAATTATGCCAAATGTGGCCGTAGGTGTTAAAAATTGTGACCATATGCTCTTTTAAGTGAGGTAAACTTGTAAGTTGTGTGACAATTGTCCCAATACAGGCAATGGCCACTTTAGTTTTATGTGGGTGTGTGGACTGATTGCAAACGAAGTTGGTCACACACGAGTGTGTTGTTGTGGCTTTGGTCACATAAAATTATTCCAAATGTGGTCGTAGGTGTTAAAAATTGTGACCATATGCTCTCTTAAATGAGGTAAACTTGTATTTTGCGTGACTATGGTCCATGCAATGACCACTTTATTTTTATTTGTGTGTGGCTGATTGCAACCATTTGGTCACACAAGGAGTGTGTTTTTGTGGGCTTTGATCACATAAAATTATGTCGAATGTTGTCGTATGTGTTAAAAAGTGTGACCATATGCTCTTTTTAGTATGGTAAACCTGTATTTTATGTGACTATTGTCCATGCAATGATCACTTTATTTTTATTTGTGTGTGGCTGATTGCAACCATTTGGTCACACAACGAGTGTGTTGTTGTGGGCTTTGGTCACATAAAATTATCCCAAGTTTGGCCGTAGGTGTTAAAAATTGTGACCATATGCTCTTTTAAATGAGGTAAACTTGTATTTTGTGTGACTATTGTCCATGCAATGGCCACTTTATTTTTATGCGTGTGTGACTGATTGCAACCATTTGGTCACACAACGAGTGTATTGTTGTGGGCTTTGGTCACCTAAAATTATGCCAAATGTGGCCGTAGGTGTTATAAATTGTGACCATATGCTCTTTTAAGTGAGGTGAACTTGTATTTTGCGTGACTATGGTCCATGCAATGACCACTTTATTTTTATTTGTGTGTTGCTGATTGCAACCATTTGGTCACACAACAAGTGTGTTGTTGTGGGCTTTGGTCACATAAAATTATTCCAAATGTGGTCGTAGGTGTTAAAAATTGTGACCATATGCTCTTTTAAGTGAGGTAAACTTGTAATTTGTGTGACTATTGTCCATGCAATGAGAACTTTATTTTTATGTGTGTGTGGCTGATTGCAAGCATTTGGTCACACAACGAGTGTATTGTTGTGGGCCTTGGTCACCTAAAATTATGCCAAATGTGGCCGTAGGTGTTATAAATTGTGACCATATGCTCTTTTAATTGAGGTAAACTTGTAATTTGTGTGACTATTGTCCATGCAATGAGCACTTTATTTTTATATGTGTGTGTCTGATTGCGACCATTTGGTCACACAACGAGTTTGTTGTTGTGGGCTTTGGTCACATAAAATTATGGCAAATGTGGCCGTAGGTGTTAAAAGTGTGACAATTGTCCATGCAATGGCCACTTTATTTTTATGTGTGTGTGGATGATTGCAACCATTTGGTCACACAACGAGTGTGTTGTTGTAGGCTTTGGTCACATAAAAATATGCCAAATGTGGCCGTAGGTGTTAAAAATTGTGACCATATGCTCTTTTAAGTGAGGTAAACTTGTATTTTGCGTGACTATGGTCCATGCAATGACCACTTTATTTTTATTTGTGTGTGGCTGATTGCAACCATTTGGTCACACAAGGAGTGTGTTTTTGTGGGCTTTGATCACATAAAATTATGCCGAATGTGGTCGTATGTGTTAAAAAGTGTGACCATATGCTCTTTTTAGTATGGTAAACTTGTATTTTGTGTGACTATTGTCCATGCAATGATCACTTTATTTTTATTTGTGTGTGGCTGATTGCAACCATTTGGTCACACAACGAGCGTGTGGTTGTGGGCTTTGGTCACATAAAATTATCCCAAATTTGGCCGTAGGTGTTAAAAATTGTGACCATATGCTCTTTAAATGAGGCAAACTTGTATTTGTGTGACTATTGTCCATGCAATGGCCACTTTATTTTTATGTGTGTGTGGCTGATTGCAACCATTTGGTCACACAACGAGTGTATTGTTGTGGGCTTTGGTCACCTAAAATTATGCCAAATGTGGCCGTAGGTGTTATAAATTGTGACCATATGCTCTTTTAAGTGAGGTTGAACTTGTATTTTGGGCGTGACTATGGTCCATGCAAATGACCATTTTTTTATTGTGTGTTGCTAATTGACATTTGGTCACCAACAAAGTGTGTTGTTGTGGGCTTTGGTCACATAAAATTATTCCAAATGTGGTCGTAGGTGTTAAAAATTGTGACCATATGCTCTTTTAAGTGAGGTAAACTTGTAATTTGTGTGACTATTGTCCATGCAATGAGAACTTTATTTTTATGTCTGTGTGGCTGATTGCAACCATTTGGTCACACAAACGAGTGTATTGTTGTGGGCTTTGATCACCTAAAATTATGCCAAATGTGGCCGTAGGAGTTCTAAATTGTGACCATATGCTCTTTTAAGTGAGGTAAACTTGTAATTTGTGTGACTATTGTCCATGCAATGAGCACTTTATTTTTACGTGTGTGTGGCTGATTGCGACCATTTGGTCACACAACGAGTTTGTTGTTGTGGGCTTTGGTCACATAAAATTATGTCAAATGTGGCCGTAGGTGTTAAAAGTGTGACAATTGTCCATCCAATGGCCACTTTATTTTTATGTGTGTGTGGCTGATTGCAACCATTTGGTCACACAACGAGTGTGTTGTTGTGGGCTTTGGTCACATAAAATTATGCCAAATTGTGGCCGTAGGTGTTAAAAATTGTGACCATATGCTCTTTTAAGTGAGGTAAACTTGTAATTTGTGTGACAATTTTTCATGCAATGGCCACTTTATTTTTATGTGTGTGTGGCTGATTGCAACCATTTGGTCACACAACGAGTGTGTTGTTGTGGGATTTGGTCACATAATATTATGCCAAATGTGGCCGTTGGTGTTATAAATTGTGACCATATGCTCTTTTATGTGAATTAAACTTGTAATTTCTGTTAAATTTGTCCATGCAATTGCCACTTTATTTTTATTTGTGTGTTGCTAATTGCAACCATTTGGTCACACAACAAGTGTGTTGTTGTGGGCTTTGGTCACATAAAATTATTCCAAATGTGGTCGTAGGTGTTAAAAATTGTGACCATATGCTCTTTTAAGTGAGGTAAACTTGTAATTTGTGTGACTATTGTCCATGCAATGAGAACTTTATTTTTATGTCTGTGTGGCTGATTGCAACCATTTGGTCACACAAACGAGTGTATTGTTGTGGGCTTTGGTCACCTAAAATTATGCCAAATGTGGCCGTAGGAGTTCTAAATTGTGACCATATGCTCTTTTAAGTGAGGTAAACTTGTAATTTGTGTGACTATTGTCCATGCAATGAGCACTTTATTTTTACGTGTGTGTGGCTGATTGCGACCATTTGGTCACACAACGAGTTTGTTGTTGTGGGCTTTGGTCACATAAAATTATGTCAAATGTGGCCGTAGGTGTTAAAAGTGTGACAATTGTCCATCCAATGGCCACTTAATTTTTATGTGTGTGTGGCTGATTGCAACCATTTGGTCACACAACGAGTGTGTTGTTGTGGGCTTTGGTCACATAAAATTATGCCAAATTGTGGCCGTAGGTGTTAAAAATTGTGACCATATGCTCTTTTAAGTGAGGTAAACTTGTAATTTGTGTGACAATTGTCCATGCAATGGCCACTTTATTTTTATGTGTGTGTGGCTGATTGCAACCATTTGGTCACACAACGAGTGTGTTGTTGTGGGATTTGGTCACATAAAATTATGCCAAATGTGGCCGTTGGTGTTATAAATTGTGACCATATGCTCTTTTATGTGAATTAAACTTGTAATTTCTGTTACTATTGTCCATGCAATTGCCACTTTATTTTTATGTGTGTGTGGCTGATTGCAACCATTTGGTCACCCAACGAGTGTGTTGTTGTGGGCTTTGGTCACATAAAATTATGTCAAATGTGGCCGTAGGTGTTAAAAATTGTGACAATTATCCATGCAATGGCCACCTTATTTTTGTGTGTGTGGCTGATTGCAACCATTTGGTCACACAACGAGTGTGTTGTTGTGGGCTTTGGTCACATAAAATTGTGTCAAGTGTGGCCGTAGGTGTTAAAAAGTGAGACAATTGTCCATGCAATGGCCACTTTATTTTTATGTGCGTGTGGCTGATTGCAACCATTTGGTCACGCAACGAGTGTATAGTTGTGGGCTTTGGTCACCTAAAATTATGCCAAATGTGGCCGTAGGAGTTATAAATTGTGACCATATGCTCTTTTAAGTGAGGTAAACTTGTAATTTGTGTGACAATTGTCCATGCAATGGCCACTTTATTTTTATGTGTGTGTGGCTGATTGCAACCATTTGGCCACACAACGAGTGTGTTGTTGTGGGCTTTGGTCACATAAAATTATGCCAAATGTGGCCGTTGGTGTTATAAATTGTGACCATATGCTCTTTTATGTGAATTAAACTTGTAATTTCTGTTACTATTGTCCATGCAATTGCCACTTTATTTTTATGTGTGTGTGGCTGATTGCAACCATTTGGTCACACAACGAGTGTGTTGTTGTGGGCTTTGGTCACATAAAATTATGTTAAATGTGGCCGTAGGTGTTAAAAATTGTGACAATTATCCATGCAATGGCCACCTTATTTTTGTGTGTGTGTGGCTGATTGCAACCCTTTGGTCACACAACGAGTGTGTTGTTGTGGGCTTTGGTCACATAAAATTGTGTCAAGTGTGGCCGTAGGTGTTAAAAAGTGTGACAATTGTCCATGCAATGGCCACTTTATTTTTATGTGCGTGTGGCTGATTGCAACCATTTGGTCACACAACGAGTGTATTGTTGTGGGCTTTGGTCACCTAAAATTATATCAAATGTGGCCGTAGGAGTTATAAATTGTGACCATATGCTCTTTTAAGTGAGGTAAACTTGTAATTTGTGTGACTATTGTCCATGCAATGAGCACTTTATTTTTATGTGTGTGTGGCTGAATGCGACCATTTGGTCACACAACGAGTTTGTTGTTGTGGGTTTTGATCACATAAAATTATGTCAAATGTGGCCGTAGGTGTTAAAAGTGTGACAATTGTCCATCCAATGGCCACTTTATTTTTATGTGTGTGTGGATGATTACAACCATTTGGTCACACAACGAGTGTGTTGTTGTAGGCTTTGGTCACATAAAAATATGCCAAATGTGGCCGTAGGTGTTAAAAATTGTGACCATATGCTCTTTTAAGTGAGGTAAACTTGTATTTTGCGTGACTATGGTCCATGCAATGACCACTTTATTTTTATTTGTGTGTGGCTGATTGCAACCATTTGGTCACACAAGGAGTGTGTTTTTGTGGGCTTTGATCACATAAAATTATGCCGAATGTGGTCGTATGTGTTAAAAAGTGTGACCATATGCTCTTTTTAGTATGGTAAACTTGTATTTTGTGTGACTATTGTCCATGCAATGATCACTTTATTTGTATTTGTGTGTGGCTGATTGCAACCATTTGGTCACACAACGAGCGTGTGGTTGTGGGCTTTGGTCACATAAAATTATCCCAAATTTGGCCGTAGGTGTTAAAAATTGTGACCATATGCTCTTTAAATGAGGTAAACTTGTATTTTGTGTGACTATTGTCCATGCAATGGCCACTTTATTTTTATGTGTGTGTGGCTGATTGCAACCATTTGGTCACACAACGAGTGTATTTTTGTGGGCTTTGGTCACCTAAAATTATGCCAAATGTGGTCGTAGGTGTTATAAATTGTGACCATATGCTGTTTTAAGTGAGGTGAACTTGTATTTTGCGTGACTATGGTCCATGCAATGACCACTTTATTTTTATTTGTGTGTTGCTGATTGCAACCATTTGGTCACACAACAAGTGTGTTGTTGTGGGCTTTGGTCACATTAAATTATTCCAAATGTGGTCGTAGGTGTTAAAAATTGTGACCATATGCTCTTTTAAGTGAGGTAAACTTGTAATTTGTGTGACTATTGTCCATGCAATGAGAACTTTATTTTTATGTCTGTGTGGCTGATTGCAACCATTTGGTCACACAAACGAGTGTATTGTTGTGGGCTTTGGTCACCTAAAATTATGCCAAATGTGGCCGTAGGAGTTCTAAATTTTGACCATATGCTCTTTTAAGTGAGGTAAACTTGTAATTTGTGTGACTATTGTCCATGCAATGAGCACTTTATTTTTACGTGTGTGTGGCTGATTGCGACCATTTGGTCACACAACGAGTTTGTTGTTGTGGGCTTTGGTCACATAAAATTATGTCAAATGTGGCCGTAGGTGTTAAAAGTGTGACAATTGTCCATCCAATGGCCAATTTATTTTTATTTGTGTGTGGCTGATTGCAACCATTTGGTCACACAACGAGTGTGTTGTTGTGGGCTTTGGTCACATAAAATTATGCCAAATTGTGGCCGTAGGTGTTAAAAATTGTGACCATATGCTCTTTTAAGTGAGGTAAACTTGTAATTTGTGTGACAATTGTCCATGCAATGGCCACTTTATTTTTATGTGTGTGTGGCTGATTGCAACCATTTGGTCACACAACGAGTGTGTTGTTGTGGGATTTGGTCACATAAAATTATGCCAAATGTGGCCGTTGGTGTTATAAATTGTGACCATATGCTCTTTTATGTGAATTAAACTTGTAATTTCTGTTACTATTGTCCATGCAATTGCCACTTTATTTTTATTTGTGTGTTGCTAATTGCAACCATTTGGTCACACAACAAGTGTGTTGTTGTGGGCTTTGGTCACATAAAATTATTCCAAATGTGGTCGTAGGTGTTAAAAATTGTGACCATATGCTCTTTTAAGTGAGGTAAACTTGTAATTTGTGTGACTATTGTCCATGCAATGAGAACTTTATTTTTATGTCTGTGTGGCTGATTGCAACCATTTGGTCACACAAACGAGTGTATTGTTGTGGGCTTTGGTCACCTAAAATTATGCCAAATGTGGCCGTAGGAGTTCTAAATTGTGACCATATGCTCTTTTAAGTGAGGTAAACTTGTAATTTGTGTGACTATTGTCCATGCAATGAGCACTTTATTTTTACGTGTGTGTGGCTGATTGCGACCATTTGGTCACACAACGAGTTTGTTGTTGTGGGCTTTGGTCACATAAAATTATGTCAAATGTGGCCGTAGGTGTTAAAAGTGTGACAATTGTCCATCCAATGGCCACTTTATTTTTATTTGTGTGTGGCTGATTGCAACCATTTGGTCACACAACGAGTGTGTTGTTGTGGGCTTTGGTCACATAAAATTATGCCAAATTGTGGCCGTAGGTGTTAAAAATTGTGACCATATGCTCTTTTAAGTGAGGTAAACTTGTAATTTGTGTGACAATTGTCCATGCAATGGCCACTTTATTTTTATGTGTGTGTGGCTGATTGCAACCATTTGGTCACACAACGAGTGTGTTGTTGTGGGATTTGGTCACATAAAATTAAGCCAAAATGTGGCCGTTGGTGTTATAAATTGTGACCATATGCTCTTTTACGTGAATTAAACTTGTAATTTCTGTTACTATTGTCCATGCAATTGCCACTTTATTTTTATGTGTGTGTGGCTGATTGCAACCATTTGGTCACCCAACGAGTGTGTTGTTGTGGGCTTTGGTCACATAAAATTATGTCAAATGTGGCCGTAGGTGTTAAAAATTGTGACAATTATCCATGCAATGGCCACCTTATTTTTGTGTGTGTGTGGCTGATTGCAACCATTTGGTCACACAACGAGTGTGTTGTTGTCGGCTTTGGTCACATAAAATTGTGTCAAGTGTGGCCGTAGGTGTTAAAAAGTGAGACAATTGTCCATGCAATGGCCACTTTATTTTTATGTGCGTGTGGCTGATTGCAACCATTTGGTCACGCAACGAGTGTATAGTTGTGGGCTTTGGTCACCTAAAATTATGCCAAATGTGGCCGTAGGAGTTATAAATTGTGACCATATGCTCTTTTAAGTGAGGTAAACTTGTAATTTGTGTGACAATTGTCCATGCAATGGCCACTTTATTTTTATGTGTGTGTGGCTGATTGCAACCATTTGGCCACACAACGAGTGTGTTGTTGTGGGCTTTGGTCACATAAAATTATGCCAAATGTGGCCGTTGGTGTTATAAATTGTGACCATATGCTCTTTTATGTGAATTAAACTTGTAATTTCTGTTACTATTGTCCATGCAATTGCCACTTTATTTTTATGTGTGTGTGGCTGATAGCAACCATTTGGTCACACAACGAGTGTGTTGTTGTGGGCTTTGGTCATATAAAATTATGTTAAATGTGGCCGTAGGTGTTAAAAATTGTGACAATTATCCATGCAATGGCCACCTTATTTTTGTGTGTGTGTGGCTGATTGCAACCCTTTGGTCACACAACGAGTGTGTTGTTGTGGGCTTTGGTCACATAAAATTGTGTCAAGTGTGGCCGTAGGTGTTAAAAAGTGTGACAATTGTCCATGCAATGGCCACTTTATTTTTATGTGCGTGTGGCTGATTGCAACCATTTGGTCACACAACGAGTGTATTGTTGTGGGCTTTGGTCACCTAAAATTATACCAAATGTGGCCGTAGGAGTTATAAATTGTGACCATATGCTCTTTTAAGTGAGGTAAACTTGTAATTTGTGTGACTATTGTCCATGCAATGAGCACTTTATTTTTATGTGTGTGTGGCTGAATGCGACCATTTGGTCACACAACGAGTTTGTTGTTGTGGGTTTTGATCACATAAAATTATGTCAAATGTGGCCGTAGGTGTTAAAAGTGTGACAATTGTCCATCCAATGGCCACTTTATTTTTATGTGTGTGTGGATGATTACAACCATTTGGTCACACAACGAGTGTGTTGTTGTAGGCTTTGGTCACATAAAAATATGCCAAATGTGGCCGTAGGGGTTAAAAATTGTGACCATATGCTCTTTTAAGTGAGGTAAACTTGTATTTTGCGTGACTATGGTCCATGCAATGACCACTTTATTTTTATTTGTGTGTGGCTGATTGCAACCATTTGGTCACACAAGGAGTGTGTTTTTGTGGGCTTTGATCACATAAAATTATGCCGAATGTGGTCGTATGTGTTAAAAAGTGTGACCATATGCTCTTTTTAGTATGGTAAACTTGTATTTTGTGTGACTATTGTCCATGCAATGATCACTTTATTTTTATTTGTGTGTGGCTGATTGCAACCATTTGGTCACACAACGAGTGTGTTGTTGTGGGCTTTGGTCACATAAAATTATGCCAAATTTGGCCGTAGGTGTTAAAAATTGTGACCATATGCTCTTTTAAGTGAGGTAAACTTGTATTTTGTGTGACTATTGTCCATGCAATGGCCACTTTATTTTTATGTGTGTGTGGCTGATTGCAACCATTTGGTCACACAACGAGTGTATTGTTGTGGGCTTTGGTCACCTAAAATTATGCCAAATGTGGCCGTAGGTGTTATAAATTGTGACCATATGCTCTTTTAAGTGAGGTGAACTTGTATTTTGCGTGACTATGGTCCATGCAATGACCACTTTATTTTTATTTGTGTGTTGCTAATTGCAACCATTTGGTCACACAACAAGTGTGTTGTTGTGGGCTTTGGTCACATAAAATTATTCCAAATGTGGTCGTAGGTGTTAAAAATTGTGACCATATGCTCTTTTAAGTGAGGTAAACTTGTAATTTGTGTGACTATTGTCCATGCAATGAGAACTTTATTTTTATGTCTGTGTGGCTGATTGCAACCATTTGGTCACACAAACGAGTGTATTGTTGTGGGCTTTGGTCACCTAAAATTATGCCAAATGTGGCCGTAGGAGTTCTAAATTGTGACCATATGCTCTTTTAAGTGAGGTAAATTTGTAATTTGTGTGACTATTGTCCATGCAATGAGCACTTTATTTTTACGTGTGTGTGGCTGATTGCGACCATTTGGTCACACAACGAGTTTGTTGTTGTGGGCTTTGGTCACATAAAATTATGTCAAATGTGGCCGTAGGTGTTAAAAGTGTGACAATTGTCCATCCAATGGCCACTTTATTTTTATGTGTGTGTGGCTGATTGCAACCATTTGGTCACACAACGAGTGTGTTGTTGTGGGCTTTGGTCACATAAAATTATGCCAAATTGTGGCCGTAGGTGTTAAAAATTGTGACCATATGCTCTTTTAAGTGAGGTAAACTTGTAATTTGTGTGACAATTGTTCATGCAATGGCCACTTTATTTTTATGTGTGTGTGGCTGATTGCAACCATTTGGTCACACAACGAGTGTGTTGTTGTGGGATTTGGTCACATAATATTATGCCAAATGTGGCCGTTGGTGTTATAAATTGTGACCATATGCTCTTTTATGTGAATTAAACTTGTAATTTCTGTTACTATTGTCCATGCAATTGCCACTTTATTTTTATGTGTGTGTGGCTGATTGCACCATTTGGTCACACAACGAGTGTGTTGTTGTGGGCTTTGGTCACATAAAATTATGCCAAATGTGGCCGTAGGTGTTAAAAATTGTGACCATATGCTCTTTTAAGTGAGGTAAACTTGTAATTTGTGTGACTATTGTCCACGCAATTGCCACTTTATTTTTATGTGTGTGTGGCTGATTGCAACCATTTGAACGAGGGTGTTGTTGAGGGCTTTGGTCACATAAAATTATGCCAAATGTGGTTGTAGGCGTTAAAATTTGTGACCATATGCTCTTTAAGTGAGGTAAAGTTGTATTTGTGTGACTAGGGCCAATGCAATGACCACGATATTTTTATTTTGGTGTGTGGGCTCGAGTTGCAACCATTTGGTCACACAACCAGTGTGTTGTTGTGGGCTTTGGTCACATAAAATTATGCCAAATGTGGGCGTAGGTGTTAAAAATTGTGACCATTTGCTCTTTTAAATGAGGTAAACTTGTATTTTGTGTGACTATGGTCTATGCAATGACCACTTTATTTTTATTTGTGTGTGGCTGATTGCAACCATTTGGTCACACAAGGAGTGTGTTTTTGTGGGCTTTGGTCACATAAAAGTATGCCGAATGTTGTAGAAGGTGTTAAAAAGTGTGACCATATGCTCTTTTTAGTTTGGTAAACTTGTATTTTGTGTGACTATTGTCCATGCAATGGCCACTTTATTTTTATTTGCGTGTGGCTGATTGCAACCATTTGGTCACACAACGAGTGTGTTGTTGTGGGCTTTGGTCACATAAAATTATGCCAAATTTGGCCGTAGGTGTTAAAAATTGTGACCATATGCTCTTTTAGGTGAGGTAAACTTGTATTTTGTGTGACTATTGTCCATGCAATGGCCACTTTATTTTTATTTTTTGTGGCTGATTGCAACCATTTGGTCACTCAACGAGTGTGTTGTTGTAGGTTTTGGTCACATAAAATTATGTCAAATGTGGCCGTAGGTGTTAAAAAGTGTGAACATATGATCTTTTAAGTGAGGTAAACTTGTATTTTGTGTGACAATTGTCCATGCAATGACCACTTTATTTTTATGTGTGTGTGGCTGATTGCAACCATTTGGTCACACAACGAGTGCATTGTTCTGGGCTTTGGTCACCTAAAATTATGCCAAATGTGGCCGTAGGTGTTATAAATTGTGACCATATGCTCTTTTAAGTGAGGTAAACTTTTAATTTGTGTGACTATTGTCAATGCAATGGCCACTTTGTTTTTTTGTGTGTGTGGCTGATTGCAACCATTTGGTCACACAACAAGTGTGTTGTTGTGGGCTTTGGTCACATAAAATTATGCCAAATGTGGGCGTAGGTGTTAAAAATTGTGACCATTTGCTCTTTTAAATGAGGTAAACTTGTATTTTGTGTGACTATGGTCTATGCAATGACCACTTTATTTTTATTTGTGTGTGGCTGATTGCAACCATTTGGTCACACAAGGAGTGTGTTTTTGTGGGCTTTGGTCACATAAAAGTATGCCGAATGTTGTAGAAGGTGTTAAAAAGTGTGACCATATGCTCTTTTTAGTTTGGTAAACTTGTATTTTGTGTGACTATTGTCCATGCAATGACCACTTTATTTTTATTTGTGTGTGGCTGATTGCAACCATTTGGTCACACAACGAGTGTGTTGTTGTGGGCTTTGGTCACATAAAATTATTCCAAATGTGGTCGTAGGTGTTATAAATTGTGACCATAAGCTCTTTTAAGTGAGGTAAACTTGTAATTTGTGTGACTATTGTCCATGCAATGGCCACTTTGTTTTATGTGTGTGTGCTTGATTGCAACCATTTGGTCACACAACGAGTGTGTTGTTGTGGGCTTTGGTCACATAAAATTATGCCAAATGTGGCCGTATGTGTTAAAAATTGTGACCATATGCTATTTTAAGTGAGGTAAACTTGTAATTTGTGTGACTATTGTCAATGCAATTGCCACTTTATTTTTATGTGTGTGTGGCTGATTGCAACCATTTGGTCACACGAGTGTATTGTTCTAGGCTTTGGTCACCTAAATTTATGCCAATTGTGGCCGTAGGTGTTATAAATTGTGACCATATGCTCTTTTAAGTGAGGTAAACTTGTAATTTGTGTGACTATTGTCAATGCAATGGCCACTTTGTTTTTTTGTGTGTGTGGCTGATTGCAACCATTTGGTCACACAACGAGTGTGTTGTTGTGGGCTATGGTCACATAAAATTATGCCAAATGTGGCCGTAGGTGTTAAAAATTGTGACCATTTGCTCTTTTAAATGAGGTAAACTTGTATTTTGTGTGACTATGGTCCATGCAATGACCACTTTATTTTTATTTGTGTGTGGCTGATTGCAACCATTTGGTCACACAAGGAGTGTGTTTTTGTGGGCTTTGGTCACATAAAAGTATGCCGAATGTTGTAGAAGGTGTTAAAAAGTGTGACCATATGCTCTTTTTAGTTTGGTAAACTTGTATTTTGTGTGACTATTGTCCATGCAATGGCCACTTTATTTTTATTTGCGTGTGGCTGATTGCAACCATTTGGTCACACAACGAGTGTGTTGTTGTGGGCTTTGGTCACATATAATTATGCCAAATTTGGCCGTAGGTGTTAAAAATTGTGACCATATTCTCTTTTAGGTGAGGTAAACTTGTATTTTGTGTGACTATTGTCCATGCAATGGCCACTTTATTTTTATTTTTTTGTGGCTGATTGCAACCATTTGGTCACTCAACGAGTGTGTTGTTGTAGGTTTTGGTCACATTAAATTATGTCAAATGTGGCCGTAGGTGTTAAAAAGTGGGAACATATGATCATTTAAGTGAGGTAAACTTGTATTTTGTGTGACAATTGTCCATGCAATGACCACTTTATTTTTATGTGTGTGTGGCTGATTGCAACCATTTGGTCACACAACGAGTGTATTGTTCTGGGCTTTGGTCACCTAAAATTATGAAAAATGTGGCCGTAGGTGTTATAAATTGTGACCATATGCTCTTTAAGTGAGGTAAACTTTTAATTTGTGTGACTATTGTCCATGCGATGGCCACTTTATTTTTATGTGTGTGTGGCTGATTGCAACCATTTGGTCACACAACGAGTGTGTTGTTGTGGGCTTTGGTCACATAAAATTATGCCAAATGTGGCCGTAGGTGTTAAAAATTGTGACCATTTGCTCTTTTAAGTGAGGTAAACTTGTATTTTGTGTGACTATGGTCCATGCAATGACCACTTTATTTTTATTTGTGTGTGGCTGATTGCAACCATTTGGTCACACAACGAGTGTGTTGTTGTGGGCTTTGATCACATAAAATTATGTCAAATTTGGTCGTAGGTGTTAAAAAGTGTGACCATATGCTCTTTTAAGAGAGGTAAACTTGTATTTTGCGTGACTATGGTCGATGCAATGACTACTTTATTTTTATTTGTGTGTGACTGACTGCAACCATTTGGTCACACAACGAGTGTGTTGTTGTGGGCTTTAGTCACATATAATTATTCCAAATGTGGTCGTAGGTGTTAAAAATTGTGACCGGATGCTCTTTTAAGTGAGGTAAACTTGTATTTTGCGTGACTATGGTCCATGCAATGACCACTTTATTTTTATTTGTGTGGGGCTGATTGCAACCATTTGGTCACACAAGGAGTGTGTTTTTGTGGGCTTTGGTCACATAAAAGTATGCCGAATGTTGTAGAAGGTGTTAAAAAGTGTGACCATATGCTCTTTTTAGTTTGGTAAACTTGTATTTTGTGTGACTATTGTCCATGCAATGGTCACTTTATTTTTATTTGCGTGTGGCTGATTGCAACCATTTGGTCACACAACGAGTGTGTTGTTGTGGGCTTTGGTCACATAAAATTATGCCAAATTTGGTCGTAGGTGTTAAAAATTGTGACATATGCTCTTTTAAGTGAGGTAAACTTTTAATTTGTGTGACTATTGTCCATGCGATGGCCACTTTATTTTTTTGTGTGTGTGGCTGATTGCAACCATTTGGTCACACAACGAGTGTGTTGTTGTGGGCTTTGGTCACATAAAATTATGCCAAATGTGGCCGTAGGTGTTAAAAATTGTGACCATTTGCTCTTTTAAGTGAGGTAAACTTGTATTTTGTGTGACTATGGTCCATGACCACTATATTTTTATTTGTGTGTGGCTGATTGCAACCATTTCGTCACACAACGAGTGTGTTGTTGTGGGCTTTCGTCACATAAAATTATTCCAAATGTGGTCGTAGGTGTTAAAAATTGTGTCCATATGCTCTTTTAAGTGAGGTAAACTTGTATTTTGCGTGACTATGGTCCATGCAATGACCACTTTATTTTTATTTGTGTGGGGCTGATTGCAACCATTTGGTCACACAAGGAGTGTGTTTTTGTGGGCTTTGGTCACATAAAAGTATGCCGAAGTTGTAGAAGGTTTTGTGTTAAAAAGTGTGACCATATGCCTCTTTTTAGTTTGGTTAAACTTGTATTTTGTGTGACTATTGTCCATGACAATGGCCCCTTTATTTTATTTGCGTTGTGTGTGGCTTGATTGCACCATTTGGTCACACAACGAGTGTGTTGTTGTGGGCTTTGGTCACATAAAATTATGCCAAATTTGGCCGTAGGTGTTAAAAATTGTGACCATATGCTCTTTTAGGTGAGGTAAACTTGTATTTTGTGTGACTATTGTCCATGCAATGGCCACTTTATTTTTATTTTTTTGTGGCTGATTGCAACCATTTGGTCACTCAACGAGTGTGTTGTTGTAGGTTTTGGTCACATTAAATTATGTCAAATGTGGCCGTAGGTGTTAAAAAGTGGGAACATATGATCTTTTAAGTGAGGTAAACTTGTATTTTGTGTGACAATTTTCCATGCAATGACCACTTTATTTTTATGTGTGTGTGGCTGATTGCAATCATTTGGTCACACAACGAGTGTATTGTTCTGGGCTTTGGTCACCTAAATATATGACAAATGTGGCCGTAGGTGTTATAAATTGTGACCATTTGCTCTTTTAAGTGAAGTAAACTTGTATTTTGTGTGACTATGGTCCATGCAATGACCACTTTATTTTTATTTGTGTGTGGTTGATTGCAACCATTTGGTCACACAACGAGTGTGTTGTTGTGGGCTTTGGTCACATAAAATTATGTCAAATTTGGTCGTAGGTGTTAAAAAGTGTGACCATATGCTCTTTTAAGAGAGGTAAACTTGTATTTTGCGTGACTATGGTCGATGCAATGACTACTTTATTTTTATTTGTTTGTGACTGACTGCAACCATTTGGTCACACAACGAGTGTGTTGTTGTGGGCTTTAGTCACATATAATTATTCCAAATGTGGTCGTAGGTGTTAAAAATTGTGACCGGATGCTCTTTTAAGTGAGGTAAACTTGTATTTTGCGTGACTATGGTCCACGCAATGGCGACTTTATTTTTTATTTGCGTGTGGCTGATTGCAACCATTTGGTCACACAACGAGTGTGTTGTTGTGGGCTTTGGTCACATAAAATTATGCTAAATTTGGTTGTAGGTGTTAAAAATTGTGACCATATGCTCTTTTAGGTGAGGTAAACTTGTATTTTGTGTGACTATTGTCCATGCAATGGCCACTTTATTTTTATTTTTTTGTGGCTGATTGCAACCATTTGGTCACTCAACGAGTGTGTTGTTTTAGGTTTTGGTCACATAAAATTATGTCAAATGTGGCCGTAGGTGTTAAAAAGTGTGAACATATGATCTTTTAAGTGAGGTAAACTTGTATTTTGTGTGACAATTGTCCATGCAATGACCACTTTATTTTTATGTGTGTGTGGCTAATTTCAACCATTTGGTCACACAACGAGTGTATTGTTCTGGGCTTTGGTTACATAAAATTATGCCAAATGTGGCCGTAGGTGTTATAAATTGTGACCATATGCTCTTTTAAGTGAGGTAAACTTTTAATTTGTGTGACAATTGTCCATGCGATGGCCACTTTATTTTTATGTGTGTGTGGCTGATTGCAACCATTTGGTCACACAACGAGTGTGTTGTTGTGGGCTTTGGTCACATAAAATTATGCCAAATGTGGCCGTAGGTGCTAAAAATTGTGACCATATGCTCTTTTAAGTGAGGTAAACATGTATTTTGTGTGACTATTGTCCAAGCAATAGCCACTTTATTTTTATTTGTGCGTGGCTGATTGCAACCATTTGGTCACACAACGAGTGTGTTGTTGTGGGCTTTGGTCACATAAAATTATGCCAAATTTGGTCGTAGGTGTTAAAAAGTGTGACCATATGCTCTTTTAAGTGAGGTAAACTTGTATTTTGCATGACTATGGTCCATGCAATGACCACTTTATTTTTATTTGTGTGTGGCTGATTGCAACCATTTGGTCACACAACGAGTGTATTGTTGTGGGCTTTGGTCACATAAAATTATGCCAAATGTGGGCGTAGGTGTTATAAACAGTGACCATATGCTCTTTTAAGTGAGGTAAACTTGTATTTTGCGTGACTATGGTCCATGCAATGACCACTTTATTTTTATTTGTGTGTGGCTGATTGAAACCATTTGGTCACACAAGGAGTGTGTTTTTGTGGGCCATGGTCACATAAAAGTATGCCGAATGTTGTAGAAGGTGTTAAAAAGTGTGACCATATGCTCTTTTTAGTTTGGTAAACTTGTATTTTGGTGACTATTGTCCATGCAATGGCCACTTTATTTTTATTTGCGTGTGGCTGATTGCAACCATTTGGTCACACAACGAGTGTGTTGTTGTGGGCTTTGGTCACATAAAATTATGCCAAATTTGGCCGTAGGTGTTAAAAATTGTGACCATATGCTCTTTTAGGTGAGGTAAACTTGTATTTTGCGTGACTATGGTCCATGCAATGGCCACTTTATTTTTTATTTGTGTGTGACTTATTGCAACCATTTGGTCACACAAGGAGTGTGTTTTTGTGGGCTTTGGTCACATAAAATTATGCCAAATGTTGTCGTAGGTGTTAAAAAGTGTGTCCATATGCTCTTTTTAGTATGGTAAACTTGTATTTTGTGTGACAATTGTCCATGTAATGACCACTTTATTCTTATTTTTGTGTGGCTGATTGCAACCATTTGGTCACACAACGAGTGTGTTGTTGTGGGTTTTGGTCACATAAAATTATGTCAAATGTGGTCGTAGGTGTTAAAAAGTGTGAACAAATGATCTTTTAAGTAAGGTAAACTTGTATCTTGTGTTACAATTGTGCATGCAATGACCACTTTATTTTTATGTGTCTGTGGTTGATTGCAACCGTTTGGTCACACAGCGAGTGTGTTGTTGTGGGCTTTGGTCACATAAAATTATGTCAAATGTGGCCGTAGGTGTTAAAAAGTGTGACAATTGTCCATGCAACGGCCACTTTATTTTTATGTGTGTGTGGCTGATTGCAACCATTTGGTCACACATCGAGTGTATTGTTGTGGGCTTTGGTCACCTAAAATTATGCCAAATGTGGCCGTAGGTGAAATAAATTGTGACCATATGCTCTTTTAATTGAGGTAAACTTGTAATTTGTGTGACTATTGTCCATGCAATGGCCACTTTTTTTTTATGTGTGTGTGGCTGATTGCAACCATTTGGTCACACAACAAGTGTATTGTTGTAGGCTTTGGTCACCTAAAATTATGCCAAATGTGGCCGTAGGTGTTATAAATTGTGACCATATGCTCTTTTAAGTGAGGCAAACTTGTAATTTGTGTGACTATTGTCCATGCAATGGCCACTTTTTTTTATGTGTGTGTGGTTGATTGCAACCATTTGGTCACACAACGAGTATGTTGTTGTGGGCTTTGGTCACATAAAATTATGCCAAATGTGGTTGTATGTGTTAAAAATTGTGACCATATGCTATTTTAAGTGAGGTAAACTTGTAATTTGTGTGACTATTGTCAATGCAATGGCCACTTTATTTTTATGTGTGTGTGGCTGATTGCAACCATTTGGTCACACAACGAGTGTATTGTTCTGGGCTTTGGTCACCTAAAATTATGCCAAATGTGGCCATAGGTGTTATAAATTGTGACCATATGCTCTTTTAAGTGAGGTAAACTTTTAATTTGTGTGACTATTGTCCATGCGATGGCCACTTTATTTTTTTGTGTGTGTGGCTGATTGCAACCATTTGGTCACACAACGAGTGTGTTGTTGTGGGCTTTGGTCACATAAAATTATGCCAAATGTGGCCGTAGGTGTTAAAAATTGTGACCATTTGCTCTTTTAAGTGAGGTAAACTTGTATTTTGTGTGACTATGGTCCATGCAATGACCACTATATTTTTATTTGTGTGTGGCTGATTGCAACCATTTCGTCACACAACGAGTGTGTTGTTGTGGGCTTTGGTCACATAAAATTATTCCAAATGTGGTCGTAGGTGTTAAAAATTGTGTCCATATGCTCTTTTAAGTGAGGTAAACTTGTATTTTGCGTGACTATGGTCCATGCAATGACCACTTTATTTTTATTTGTGTGGGGCTGATTGCAACCATTTGGTCACACAAGGAGTGTGTTTTTGTGGGCTTTGGTCACATAAAAGTATGCCGAATGTTGTAGAAGGTGTTAAAAAGTGTGACCATATGCTCTTTTTAGTTTGGTAAACTTGTATTTTGTGTGACTATTGTCCATGCAATGGCCACTTTATTTTTATGTGTGTGTGGCTGATTGCAACCATTTGGTCACACAACGAGTGTATTGTTCTGGGCTTTGGTCACCTAAAATTATGCCAAATGTGGCCGTAAGTGTTATAAATTGTGACCATATGCTCTTTTAAGTGAGGTAAACTTTTAATTTGTGTGACTATTGTCCATGCGATGGCCACTTTATTTTTATGTGTGTGTGGCTGATTGCAACCATTTGGTCACAAAACGAGTGTGTTGTTGTGGGCTTTGGTCACATAAAATTATGCAAAATGTGGCCGTAGGTGTTAAAAATTGCGACCATTTGCTCTATTAAGTGAGGTAAACTTGTATTATGTGTGACTATGGTCCATGCAATGACCACTATATTTTTATTTGTGTGTGGCTGATTGCAACCATTTCGTCACACAACGAGTGTGTTGTTGTGGGCTTTGGTCACATAAAATTATTCTAAATGTGGTCGTAGGTGTTAAAAATTGTGTCCATATGCTCTTGTAAGTGAGGTAAACTTGTATTTTGCGTGACTATGGTCCATGCAATGACCACTTTATTTTTATTTGTGTGGGGCTGATTGCAACCATTTGGTCACACAAGGAGTGTGTTTTTGTGGGCTTTGGTCACATAAAAGTATGCCGAATGTTGTAGAAGGTGTTAAAAAGTGTGACCATATGCTCTTTTTAGTTTGGTAAACTTGTATTTTGTGTGACTATTGTCCATGCAATGGCCACTTTATTTTTATTTGCGTGTGGCTGATTGCAACCATTTGGTCACACAACGAGTGTGTTGTTGTGGGCTTTGGTCACATAAAAAATTATAGTCAAAATGTCGTCGTAGATGTATAAAAAAGGTGGAACCAAATGATCTTAAATAAGTGAGGAAAACCCTTGTCTCGTGATGACAATTGTGGCATGCAATGCCACTTTATTTTTATTGTGTGTGGTTGATTGCAAACCATAAATATACATCACACCAACGACTGATGTATGTTTGTGGGCTTTGTTCACATAAAATTATGTCAAATGTGGCCGCTAGATTTAAAACAAAAAGTGTGACAATTGTCCATGCAATTGGGCCACTTAATTATTTATGTGTGTGTGGCTGATTGCAACCAATATTGTCAACAACGTGTGTTATTGTTAGTAGGGCTTATGGTCACCTAAATTATGCCAAATAGTGAGCCCTAGCGGTGTTTAAAATTGTGACCATATCGCTCTTTTAAGAGGAAAACTTGTATTTTGCGTGACTTCGTCCATTGCAATGACCACTTTATTTTTATGTGTGTGTGGCTGATTGCAACCATTTGGTCACACAGGGAGTGTGTTGTTCTAGGCTTTGGTCACCTAAAATTATGCCAAATGTGGCCGTAGGAGTTAAAAATTGTGACCATTTGCTCTTTTAAGTGAAGTAAACTTGTATTTTGTGTGACTATGGTCGATGCAATGACCACTTTATTTTTATTTGTGTGAGGCTGATTGCAACCATTTGGTCACACAACGAGTGTGTTGTTGTGGGCTTTGGTCACATAAAATTATGTCAAATTTGGTCGTAGGTGTTAAAAAGTGTGACCATATGCTCTTTTAAGAGAGGTAAACTTGTATTTTGCGTGACTATGGTCGATGCAATGACTACTTTATTTTTATTTGTGTGTGACTGACTGCAACCATTTGGTCACACAACGAGTGTGTTGTTGTGGGCTTTAGTCACATATAATTATTTCAAATGTGGTCGTAGGTGTTAAAAATTGTGACCGGATGCTCTTTTAAGTGAGGTAAACTTGTATTTTGCGTCACTATGGTCCATGCAATGGCCACTTTATATTTTATTTGTGTGTGGCTGATTGCAACCATTTGGTCATACAAGGAGTGTGTTTTTGTGGGCTTTGGTCATATAAAATTATGCCGAATGTTGTCGTAGGTGTTAAAAAGTGTGTCCATATGCTCTTTTTAGTATGGTAAACTTGTATTTTGTGTGACAATTGTATATGCAATGACCACTTTATTTTTATTTTTGTGTGGCTGATTGCAACCATTTGGTCACACAACGAGTGTGTTGTTGTGGGTTTTGGTCACATAAAATTATGTCAAATGTGGTCGTAGGTGTTAAAAAGTGTGAACAAATGATCTTTTAAGTGAGGTAAACTTGTATTTTGTGTGACAATTGTCCATGCAATGACCACTTTATTTTTATTTTTGTGTGGCTAATTGCAACCATTTGGTCACACAACAAGTGTATTGTTGTAGGCTTTGGGCACCTAAAATTATGCCAAATCTGGCCATAGGTG
This sequence comes from Centrapalus pauciflorus, assembly GCA_020465985.1. Classification (NCBI taxonomy): domain Eukaryota; kingdom Viridiplantae; phylum Streptophyta; class Magnoliopsida; order Asterales; family Asteraceae; genus Centrapalus; species Centrapalus pauciflorus. Next base: position 10,365 of record JAANYP010006188.1, on the reverse strand, counting down.
TTATAAATTGTGACCATATGCTCTTTTAAGTGAGGTAAACTTGTAATTTGTGTGACTATTGTCCATGCAATGGCCACTTTTTTTTATGTGTGTGTGGTTGGTTGCAACCATTTGGTCACACAACGAGTGTGTTGTTGTGGGCTTTGGTCACATAAAATTATGCCAAATGTGGCCGTATGTGTTAAAAATTGTGACCATATGCTATTTTAAGTGAGGTAAACTTGTAATTTGTGTGACTATTGTCAATGCAATGGCCACTTTATTTTTATGTGTGTGTGGCTGATTGCAACCATTTGGTCACACAACGAGTGTATTGTTCTGGGCTTTGGTCACCTAAAATTATGCCAAATGTGGCCGTAAGTGTTATAAATTGTGACCATATGCTCTTTTAAGTGAGGTAAACTTTTAATTTGTGTGACTATTGTCCATGCGATGGCCACTTTATTTTTATGTGTGTGTGGCTGATTGCAACCATTTGGTCACAAAACGAGTGTGTTGTTGTGGGCTTTGGTCACATAAAATTATGCAAAATGTGGCCGTAGGTGTTAAAAATTGCGACCATTTGCTCTATTAAGTGAGGTAAACTTGTATTATGTGTGACTATGGTCCATGCAATGACCACTATATTTTTATTTGTGTGTGGCTGATTGCAACCATTTCGTCACACAACGAGTGTGTTGTTGTGGGCTTTGGTCACATAAAATTATTCTAAATGTGGTCGTAGGTGTTAAAAATTGTGTCCATATGCTCTTGTAAGTGAGGTAAACTTGTATTTTGCGTGACTATGGTCCATGCAATGACCACTTTATTTTTATTTGTGTGGGGCTGATTGCAACCATTTGGTCACACAAGGAGTGTGTTTTTGTGGGCTTTGGTCACATAAAAGTATGCCGAATGTTGTAGAAGGTGTTAAAAAGTGTGACCATATGCTCTTTTTAGATTGGTAAACTTGTATTTTGTGTGACTATTGTCCATGCAATGGCCACTTTATTTTTATTTGCGTGTGGCTGATTGCAACCATTTGGTCACACAACGAGTGTGTTGTTGTGGGCTTTGGTCACATAAAATTATGTCAAATGTCGTCGTAGATGTTAAAAAGTGTGAACAAATGATCTTTTAAGTGAGGAAAACTTGTCTCTTGTGTGACAATTGTGCATGCAATGACCACTTTATTTTTATGTGTGTGGTTGATTGCAACCATTTCATCACACAACGACTGTGTTGTTGTGGGCTTTGGTCACATAAAATTATGTCAAATGTGGCCGTAGATGTTAAAAAGTGTGACAATTGTCCATGCAATGGCCACTTTATTTTTATGTGTGTGTGGCTGATTGCAACCATTTGGTCACACAACGAGTGTATTGTTGTGGGCTTTGGTCACCTAAAATTATGCCAAATGTGGCCGTAGGTGTTATAAATTGTGACCATATGCTCTTTTAAGTGAGGTAAACTTGTATTTTGCGTGACTATGGTCCATGCAATGACCACTTTATTTTTATGTGTGTGTGGCTGATTGCAACCATTTGGTCACACAGGGAGTGTGTTGTTCTAGGCTTTGGTCACCTAAAATTATGCCAAATGTGGCCGTAGGAGTTAAAAATTGTGACCATTTGCTCTTTTAAGTGAAGTAAACTTGTATTTTGTGTGACTATGGTCGATGCAATGACCACTTTATTTTTATTTGTGTGAGGCTGATTGCAACCATTTGGTCACACAACGAGTGTGTTGTTGTGGGCTTTGGTCACATAAAATTATGTCAAATTTGGTCGTAGGTGTTAAAAAGTGTGACCATATGCTCTTTTAAGAGAGGTAAACTTGTATTTTGCGTGACTATGGTCGATGCAATGACTACTTTATTTTTATTTGTGTGTGACTGAGTGCAACCATTTGGTCACACAACGAGTGTGTTGTTGTGGGCTTTAGTCACATATAATTATTCCAAATGTGGTCGTAGGTGTTAAAAATTGTGACCGGATGCTCTTTTAAGTGAGGTAAACTTGTATTTTGCGTCACTATGGTCCATGCAATGGCCACTTTATATTTTATTTGTGTGTGGCTGATTGCAACCATTTGGTCATACAAGGAGTGTGTTTTTGTGGGCTTTGGTCACATAAAATTATGCCGAATGTTGTCGTAGGTGTTAAAAAGTGTGTCCATATGCTCTTTTTAGTATGGTAAACTTGTATTTTGTGTGACAATTGTATATGCAATGACCACTTTATTTTTATTTTTGTGTGGCTGATTGCAACCATTTGGTCACACAACGAGTGTGTTGTTGTGGGTTTTGGTCACATAAAATTATGTCAAATGTGGTCGTAGGTGTTAAAAAGTGTGAACAAATGATCTTTTAAGTGAGGTAAACTTGTATTTTGTGTGACAATTGTCCATGCAATGACCACTTTATTTTTATTTTTGTGTGGCTAATTGCAACCATTTGGTCACACAACAAGTGTATTGTTGTAGGCTTTGGGCACCTAAAATTATGCCAAATCTGGCCATAGGTGTTATAAATTGTGACCATATGCTCTTTTAAGTGAGGTAAACTTGTAATTTGTGTGACTATTGTCCATGCAATGGCCACTTTTTTTTATGTGTGTGTGGTTGGTTGCAACCATTTGGTCACACAACGAGTGTGTTGTTGTGGGCTTTGGTCACATAAAATTATGCCAAATGTGGCCGTATGTGTTAAAAATTGTGACCATATGCTATTTTAAGTGAGGTAAACTTGTAATTTGTGTGACTATTGTCAATGCAATGGCCACTTTATTTTTATGTGTGTGTGGCTGATTGCAACCATTTGGTCACACAACGAGTGTATTGTTCTGGGCATTGGTCACCTAAAATTATGCCAAATGTGGCCGTAAGTGTTATAAATTGTGACCATATGCTCTTTTAAGTGAGGTAAACTTTTAATTTGTGTGATTATTGTCCATGCGATGGCCACTTTATTTTTATGTGTGTGTGGCTGATTGCAACCATTTGGTCACAAAACGAGTGTGTTGTTGTGGGCTTTGGTCACACAAAATTATGCCAAATGTGGCCGTAGGTGTTAAAAATTGTGACCATTTGCCTATTAAGTGAAGGTAAACTTGTATTTTGTGTGACTATGGTCCATGCAATGACCACTTTATTTTTATTTGTGTGTGGCTGATTGCAACCATTTGGTCACACAACGAGTGTGTTGTTGTGGGCTTTGGTCACATAAAATTTTGCCAAATTGATCAAAGGTGTTAAAATTGTGACCATATGCTCTTTTAAGTGAGGTTGTATTTGTGTGACTATGTCCATGCAATGGCCACTTTATTTTTATGTGTGTGTGGCTGATTGCAACAATTTGGTCACACAACGAGTGTGTTGTTGTGGGCTTGGTCACATAAATTATGCCAAATTTGGTAGTAGTGTTAAAAATGTGACCATATGCTCTTTTAAGTGAGGTAAACTTGTATTTTGTGTGACTATGGTCCATGCAATGACCACTTTATTTTTATTTGTGTGTGGCTGATTGCAACCATTTGGTCACACAAGGAGTGTGTTTTTGTGGGCTTTGGTCACATAAAAGTATGCCGAATGTTGTAGAAGGTGTTAAAAAGTGTGACCATATGCTCTTTTTAGATTGGTAAACTTGTATTTTGTGTGACTATTGTCCATGCAATGGCCACTTTATTTTTATTTGCGTGTGGCTGATTGCAACCATTTGGTCACACAACGAGTGTGTTGTTGTGGGCTTTGGTCACATAAAATTATGTCAAATGTCGTCGTAGATGTTAAAAAGTGTGAACAAATGATCTTTTAAGTGAGGAAAACTTGTCTCTTGTGTGACAATTGTGCATGCAATGACCACTTTATTTTTATGTGTGTGGTTGATTGCAACCATTTCATCACACAACGACTGTGTTGTTGTGGGCTTTGGTCACATAAAATTATGTCAAATGTGGCCGTAGATGTTAAAAAGTGTGACAATTGTCCATGCAATGGCCACTTTATTTTTATGTGTGTGTGGCTGATTGCAACCATTTGGTCACACAACGAGTGTATTGTTGTGGGCATTGGTCACCTAAAATTATGCCAAATGTGGCCGTAGGTGTTATAAATTGTGACCATATGCTCTTTTAAGTGAGGTAAACTTGTATTTTGCGTGACTATGGTCCATGCAATGACCACTTCATTTTTATGTGTGTGTGGCTGATTGCAACCATTTGGTCACACAGGGACTGTGTTGTTCTAGGCTTTGGTCACCTAAAATTATGCCAAATGTGGCCGTAGGAGTTAAAAATTGTGACCATTTGCTCTTTTAAGTGAAGTAAACTTGTATTTTGTGTGACTATGGTCGATGCAATGACCACTTTATTTTTATTTGTGTGAGGCTGATTGCAACCATTTGGTCACACAACGAGTGTGTTGTTGTGGGCTTTGGTCACATAAAATTATGTCAAATTTGGTCGTAGGTGTTAAAAAGTGTGACCATATGCTCTTTTAAGAGAGGTAAACTTGTATTTTGCGTGACTATGGTCGATGCAATGACTACTTTATTTTTATTTGTGTGTGACTGACTGCAACCATTTGGTCACACAACGAGTGTGTTGTTGTGGGCTTTAGTCACATATAATTATTTCAAATGTGGTCGTAGGTGTTAAAAATTGTGACCGGATGCTCTTTTAAGTGAGGTAAACTTGTATTTTGCGTCACTATGGTCCATGCAATGGCCACTTTATATTTTATTTGTGTGTGGCTGATTGCAACCATTTGGTCATACAAGGAGTGTGTTTTTGTGGGCTTTGGTCATATAAAATTATGCCGAATGTTGTCGTAGGTGTTAAAAAGTGTGTCCATATGCTCTTTTTAGTATGGTAAACTTGTATTTTGTGTGACAATTGTATATGCAATGACCACTTTATTTTTATTTTTGTGTGGCTGATTGCAACCATTTGGTCACACAACGAGTGTATTGTTCTGGGCTTTGGTCACCTAAAATTATGCCAAATGTGGCCGTAAGTGTTATAAATTGTGACCATATGCTCTTTTAAGTGAGGTAAACTTTTAATTTGTGTGATTATTGTCCATGCGATGGCCACTTTATTTTTATGTGTGTGTGGCTGATTGCAACCATTTGGTCACAAAACGAGTGTGTTGTTGTGGGCTTTGGTCACACAAAATTATGCCAAATGTGGCCGTAGGTGTTAAAAATTGTGACCATTTGCTCTATTAAGTGAGGTAAACTTGTAATTTGTGTGACTATTGTCCATGCAATGGCCACTTTTTTTTATGTGTGTGTGATTGGTTGCAACCATTTGGTCACACAACGAGTGTGTTGTTGTGGGCTTTGGTCACATAAAATTATGCCAAATGTGGCCGTATGTGTTAAAAATTGTGACCATATGCTATTTTAAGTGAGGTAAACTTGTAATTTGTGTGACTATTGTCAATGCAATGGCCACTTTATTTTTATGTGTGTGTGGCTGATTGCAACCATTTGGTCACACAACGAGTGTATTGTTCTGGGCTTTGGTCACCTAAAATTATGCCAAATGTGGCCGTAAGTGTTATAAATTGTGACCATATGCTCTTTTAAGTGAGGTAAACTTTTAATTTGTGTGATTATTGTCCATGCGATGGCCACTTTATTTTTATGTGTGTGTGGCTGATTGCAACCATTTGGTCACAAAACGAGTGTGTTGTTGTGGGCTTTGGTCACACAAAATTATGCCAAATGTGGCCGTAGGTGTTAAAAATTGTGACCATTTGCTCTATTAAGTGAGGTAAACTTGTATTTTGTGTGACTATGGTCCATGCAATGACCACTTTATTTTTATTTGTGTGTGGCTGATTGCAACCATTTGGTCACACAACGAGTGTGTTGTTGTGGGCTTTGGTCACATAAAATTTTTCCAAATTTGGTCAAAGGTGTTAAAAAGTGTGACCATATGCTCTTTTAAGTGAGGTGAACTTGTATTTTGTGTGACTATGGTCCATGCAATGACCACTATATTTTTATTTGTGTGTGGCTGATTGCAACCATTTCGTCACACAACGAGTGTGTTGTTGTGGGCTTTGGTCACATAAAATTATTCCAAATGTGGTCATAGGTGTTAAAAATTGTGTCCATATGCTCTTTTAAGTGAGGTAAACTTGTATTTTGCGTGACTATGGTCCATGCAATGACCACTTTATTTTTATTTGTGTGTGGCTGATTGCAACCATTTGGTCACACAAGGAGTGTGTTTTTGTGGGCCTTGGTCACATAAATGTATGCCGAATGTTGTAGAAGGTGTTAAAAAGTGTGACCATATGCTCTTTTTAGTTTGGTAAACTTGTATTTTGTGTGACTATTGTCCATGCAATGGCCACTTTATTTTTATTTGCGTGTGGCTGATTGCAACCATTTGGTCACACAACGAGTGTGTTGTTGTGGGCTTTGTTCACATAAAATTATGCCAAATTTGGCCGTAGGTGTTAAAAATTGTGACATATGCTCTTTTAGGTGAGGTAAACTTGTATTTTGTGTGACTATTGTCTATGCAATGGCCACTTTATTTTTATTTTTTTGTGGCTGATTGCAACCATTTGGTCACTCAACGAGTGTGTTGTTGTAGGTTTTGGTCACATTAAATTATGTCAAATGTGGCCGTAGGTGTTAAAAAGTGGGAACATATGATCATTTAAGTGAGGTAAACTTGTATTTTGTGTGACAATTGTCCATGCAATGACCACTTTATTTTTATGTGTGTGTTGTTGATTGCAACCATTTGGTCACACAACGAGTGTATTGTTCTGGGCTTTGGTCACCTAAAATTATGAAAAATGTGGCCGTAGGTGTTATAAATTGTGACCATATGCTCTTTTAAGTGAGGTAAACTTTTAATTTGTGTGATTATTGTCCATGCGATGGCCACTTTATTTTTATGTGTGTGTGGCTGATTGCAACCATTTGGTCACAAAACGAGTGTGTTGTTGTGGGCTTTGGTCACACAAAATTATGCCAAATGTGGCCGTAGGTGTTAAAAATTGTGACCATTTGCTCTATTAAGTGAGGTAAACTTGTATTTTGTGTGACTATGGTCCATGCAATGACCACTTTATTTTTATTTGTGTGTGGCTGATTGCAACCATTTGGTCACACAACGAGTGTGTTGTTGTGGGCTTTGGTCACATAAAATTTTGCCAAATTTGGTCAAAGGTGTTAAAAAGTGTGACCATATGCTCTTTTAAGTGAGGTGAACTTGTATTTTGTGTGACTATGGTCCATGCAATGACCACTATATTTTTATTTGTGTGTGGCTGATTGCAACCATTTCGTCACACAACGAGTGTGTTGTTGTGGGCTTTGGTCACATAAAATTATTCCAAATGTGGTCGTAGGTGTTAAAAATTGTGTCCATATGCTCTTTAAAGTGAGGTAAACTTGTATTTTGCGTGACTATGGTCCATGCAATGACCACTTTATTTTAATTTGTGTGGGGCTGATTGCAACCATTTGGTCACACAAGGAGTGTGTTTTTGTGGGCTTTGGTCACATAAAAGTATGCCGAATGTTGTAGAAGGTGTTAAAAAGTGTGACCATATGCTCTTTTTAGTTTGGTAAACTTGTATTTTGTGTGACTATTGTCCATGCAATGGCCACTTTATTTTTATTTGCGTGTGGCTGATTGCAACCATTTGGTCACACAACGAGTGTGTTGTTGTGGGCTTTGGTCACATAAAATTATGCCAAATTTGGCCGTAGGTGTTAAAAATTGTGACATATGCTCTTTTAGGTGAGGTAAACTTGTATTTTGTGTGACTATTGTCTATGCAATGGCCACTTTATTTTTATTTTTTTGTGGCTGATTGCAACCATTTGGTCACTCAACGAGTGTGTTGTTGTAGGTTTTGGTCACATTAAATTATGTCAAATGTGGCCGTAGGTGTTAAAAAGTGGGAACATATGATAATTTAAGTGAGGTAAACTTGTATCTTGTGTGACAATTGTGCATGCAATGACCACTTTATTTTTATGTGTGTGGTTGATTGCAACCATTTCATCACACAACGAGTGTGTTGTTGTGGGCTTTGGTCACATAAAATTATGTCAAATGTGGCCGTAGGTGTTAAAAAGTGTGACAATTGTCCATGCAATGGCCACTTTATTTTTATGTGTGTGTGGCTGATTGCAACCATTTGGTCACACAACGAGTGTATTGTTGTGGGCTTTGGTCACCTAAAATTATGCCAAATGTGGCCGTAGGTGTTATAAATTGTGACCATATGCTCTTTTAAGTGAGGTAAACTTGTATTTTGCGTGACTATGGTCCATGCAATGACCACTTTATTTTTATGTGTGTGTGGCTGATTGCAACCATTTGGTCACACAAGGAGTGTGTTGTTCTAGGCTTTGGTCACCTAAAATTATGCCAAATGTGGCCGTAGAAGTTAAAAATTGTGACCATTTGCTCTTTTAAGTGAAGTAAACTTGTATTTTGTGTGACTATGGTCGATGCAATGACCACTTTATTTTTATTTGTGTGTGGCTGATTGCAACCATTTGGTCACACAACGAGTGTGTTGTTGTGGGCTTTGGTCACAAAAAATTATGTCAAATTTGGTCGTAGGTGTTAAAAAGTGTGACCATATGCTCTTTTAAGAGAGGTAAACTTGTATTTTGTGTGACAATTGTCCATGCAATGACCACTTTATTTTTATTTTTGTGTGGCTAATTGCAACCATTTGGTCACACAACGAGTGTGTTGTTGTGGGCTTTAGTCACATATAATTATTCCAAATGTGGTCGTAGGTGTTAAAAATTGTGACCGGATGCTCTTTTAAGTGAGGTAAACTTGTATTTTGCGTCACTATGGTCCATGCAATGGCCACTTTATATTTTATTTGTGTGTGGCTGATTGCAACCATTTGGTCATACAAGGAGTGTGTTTTTGTGGGCTTTGGTCACATAAAATTATGCCGAATGTTGTCGTAGGTGTTAAAAAGTGTGTCCATATGCTCTTTTTAGTATGGTAAACTTGTATTTTGTGTGACAATTGTCCATGCAATGGCCACTTTATTTTTATTTGTGTGTGGCTGATTGCAACCACTTGGTCACACAACGAGTGTGTTGTTGTGGGCTTTGGTCACATAAAATTATGTCAAATTTGGTCGTAGGTGTTAAAAAGTGTGACCATATGCTCTTTTAAGAGAGGTAAACTTGTATTTTGCATGACTATGGTCCATGCAATGACTACTTTATTTTTATTAGTGTGTGCCTAATTGCAACCATTTGGTCACATAAAATTATGCCAAATGTGGCCGTATGTGTTAAAAATTTTGACCATATGCTATTTTAAGTGAGGTAAACTTGTAATTTGTGTGACTATTGTCAATGCAATTGCCACTTTATTTTTATGTGTGTGTGGCTGATTGCAACCATTTGGTCACACGAGTATATTGTTCTAGGCTTTGGTCACCTAAATTTATGCCAAATGTGGCCGTAGGTGTTATAAATTGTGACCATATGCTCTTTTAAGTGAGGTAAACTTGTAATTTGTGTGACTATTGTCAATGCAATGGCCACTTTGTTTTTTTGTGTGTGGGGCTGATTGCAACCATTTGGTCACACAACGAGTGTGTTGTTGTGGGCTTTGGTCACATAAAATTATGCCAAATGTGGCCGTAGGTGTTAAAAATTGTGACCATTTGCTCTTTTAAATGAGGTAACCTTGTATTTTGTGTGACTATGGTCCATGCAATGACCACTTTATTTTTATTTGTGTGTGGCTGATTGCAACCATTTGGTCACACAAGGAGTGTGTTTTTGTGGGCTTTGGTCACATAAAAGTATGCCGAATGTTGTAGAAGGTGTTAAAATGTGTGACCATATGCTCTTTTTAGTTTGGTAAACTTGTATTTTGTGTGACAATTGTCCATGCAATGACCACTTTATTTTTATTTTTGTGTGGCTAATTGCAACCATTTGGTCACACAATAAGTGTGTTGTTGTGGGCTTTGGTCACATAAAATTATGCCAAATGTGGCCGTAGGTGTTAAAAATTGTGACCATTTGCTCTTTTAAGTGAGGTAAACTTGTATTTTGTGTGACTATGGTCCATGCAATGACCACTTTATTTTTATTTGTGTGTGGCTGATTGCAACCATTTGGTCACTCAACGAGTGTGTTGTTGTAGGTTTTGGTCACATAAAATTATGTCAAATGTGGCCGTAGGTGTTAAAAAGTGTGAACATATGATCTTTTAAGTGAGGTAAACTTGTATTTTGTGTGACAATTGTCCATGCAATGACCACTTTATTTTTATGTGTGTGTGGCTGATTGCAACCATTTGGTCACACAACGAGTGTGTTGTTGTGGGCTTTGGTCACATAAAATTATGTCAAATGTGG
>JAANYP010006187.1:0-10407 GCA_020465985.1 Centrapalus pauciflorus | reverse complement strand
AATATAACAGTTAATCGAGTCGGGTATCTTAGTTAATCGAGTCGGTTAGCTTTGTTATTCGAGTTGTGTCTTACTATTACTCGAGTTGCCAAACTGTAATATTCGAGTTGACAACAATCTAGAATTTCAGAACAACATTCGAGTTTTATATAAGACCCATACGAGTTTTATATAAGACCCATACGAGTTTTATATAAGACCCATTCGAGTTCTATATAAGACATTTGAGTTTTATATAAGACTCATTCGAGCTTTATATAAGACACATTCGAGTTTTATATAAGGCCAATTCGAGTTTTATTTAAGACTCATTCGAGTTTTATATAAGCCCAATTCGAGATTTATATAAGACCCATTCAAGTTGTGCAAGATTCACTCGAGTTTTGTAACAGACATTCGAGTTTTGTATAACATTGATTCGAGTTTTACAAAACACTCATTCGAGTTTTGTATAACATTGATTCGAGTTTTACAAAACACTCATTCGAGTTTTGTATAACATTGATTCGAGTTTAACAAAACACTCATTCGATTTTGTGTATAAGATGTTATCATATACTTGAATCGAGTTTTATCAGAAAAGCATTCGAGTTTGATCAAACTTACATTCGAGTTTGATCAAACACACATTCAAGATTGATCAAAGAATCAAACAAGTTTTACACTACATTCATTCATGTGTCACTCATAACACAAGAATCATTCAAGTTTGTCACACACATTAATCCAAACACAATTCACTGCTTATTACTACTAACAAGCCATTGTGTTGTAGATTTCAGTACTAATCTGTGTTTCAAGGTGTGATCAAATTTTTCAATCTCATTCGGAGTTCATTTGATCTTGGTCAAAGTTTCCCAACAAACAATCAACATGTCTAAAGATGCACTTGCTATGGGATCAGAAACCAAACCCCCAATCTTATACAGAGGGGAATATGTCCAATGGCGGGATTTATAAGTTTCCATGATTTGTCTGAAGAAATGCTGAAATCATTAACTGAAGGACCAGCAATCTTTATGGAAACGATCCCAGGAGTACCAACTGGCAATCCCCCAATACCACCAAGGACTGTTGAGGTAACAAACCTAACAGAGGCCCAGAAAAAGAGAAAGTTAGGGGACAAGACTACAAGAAAGTTATTGTTGATTTCAATCCCCAATGAAATATACACTTGTCTGACAAATACAAAGACTGCTAAGTCCATCTGGGATGAAGTATGCAAATCATGCGGGGATCAGACAGAGCTGCTACTAATAGGGCTAGGAATAGTCTAATGACATTTGAAAACTTTAGAGCCCGTGAAGGTGAACTTCTGGAAAACACTTATCTCAGATTTGTAAATCTGGTAAGTGAAGTAAAAAGAAACGGAGTGACGAAGTCCAACTTGGACATCAATGTCAAATTTTTAAATGTCCTAAATCCAGAATGGGAAAATATGCTATGATCATCCAACAAACGAAAGATATAGAGGAGATGGATTTTCATATGCTATTTGAAAACCTCAACAACTACCAAGAAGTTGTTTTGAGGAAAATATCTGGAAAGAAGAAAGCGGAAAAAGAAACTGCTGATCTACTAGCTCTACTGGCAGAGAAAAAGTATAAATACAAGCTCAAAAAGGAGAAAAGAGCGGTAATCAGCAGTACATCATCAGAATCAGAATCATCAGATTCATCTGCAGATTCAGAGATTGAAGAGATGAAAAAACAGATGGCACTGCTTACAAAGGCATTTCAGAAGAAATTTTACAGGAAGCCAACAAACAACAAAATGCGCTACAAAACAGGCTCAAGGAAAGTTGAGAAAAAGGATAAGTATGAGAAGGCTGGAGAAAGTAGTGCACGAAAGTCTGACAAATATGAGAAGTCAGATAAATCAACAAAGAAGGAATCTGAACAGAAATGCTATAACTGTGGAAAACCAGGTCACTATGCCCGGGAATGCAGATCTCCAGTAGTCAAAAATTCAGACTATTATACAAGAAAGGCCCTCTTAGCCAAAGAGAAAGAGTCAGGCAAAGCTCTTATGGCGGAGGATGATCATTGGTTACAGTTATCCGAAGATGATGACATTTTAGATGAAGATGCCCATATCTGTTTAAAGTCAGAAATCTTCAATGAATCTGAACTGAGTGAATCAGCTATGATAGCTGAAGATGAGGTGTGGGTTGGACTGACGGATGAAGAGGATGAAGAGAGGAGAGAATCTGATTCTGATGAAGAGGAAGAAAAAGAAGAAGTTGCATTAATGGCATCTGGCCAAAATAAAGCTGAAAATGAGGAGGATTCAGAGTCTGATAACTCAGAGGATTCAGAAGGACAGGAGGTAAATTCTATTTCAGATTCTGATATTGACGACTCATGCATATTAGAAGAAAAACTAACTAATATGGCTTTCATGCTTAAAAAGTTTGAAAAATCCTTAAAAGCAGAAAAGAAAAAGGTTCATTCTTTGGAAAACAAACTTCTAAATGAACACAATTTAGTCCTAGATTTTTCCAAAGATAAAGCCTTAGCTTTACGAGCTGTCTCAGACTTACAAGATAAGGAAAAAGAACTTCAAAGCAATATACTCAATCTGAATCACAAAATATCTGATTTACAAGAAAGTCTGCGAATAGCTGAATTAGAAGCCTCAAACTTTTCTGTAAAATATCATGCCATATTTGAAGAAAGAACTAAACTTTATGAGAAAATAAAAAAGATGGAGGATGAATTTATTAAAAGAGGGCAAACAGATCAAACAATATATTTAAATCAACCAAAAGATACAGAGTTTTATAACTCTAAATCTGGTATTGGTTGGGAAAATCCTAAGTATCTGACAAAAGCTATATCAAATTCACCAACATTATATGATGTCAGATACATGAATTTAGGATTAAAAATGACATTCTTGAAAGCATCTGAAGAAGTAGAATCCAGTGAAGAAATCAAAAGGTCAAGATCAGACAAAATGCAAAATTATGTTGACTATACCAAGATAAATGAAATCAGCAACATTGTTGATACTAAAGAAGAGTACATTCAAACTTATTCTGAAAAGGATTTGTCTGAATTACCAACTCAGTCTCAAAAACTATATTTACCAAATTCAATTTTAGAACAGATAAATTCTGATTTAGAATTGAAAATTAAAAGTTTTGAGACAGAGAATGGAACACTCAAGTCTGAATTACTAAAAATAGAACAAATGTTGCAAGATAAGTCTAAAAACATAAATGTGTCTGATCCACATTCATCTATTTCTCTGGATTCTATAAATTCAGAAAAAGAATTTGATCTGTTCATGCACTCTGATGTTAATTCATTAGATCAAAGATTTGGTAAAATTGGTGAATTTATCAAACCTTTGACTAACAAACTATCAACTGGTAATAAAGAATCTGTTAAAATTCTGCAAAGAATGACTACAGACTCTTTAAAACCATCTGAAAATTCACCATCAGTGCAACAAAAGAAGGAGAAAACAAAACTGTTTGTTAAGTCTCCTAGTTTTGAAAAGGGTGAATCATCCTCATCAACGGACTCTTTTGCACGTAAAGTCAAATCTTCAACAGGTATGAAAAGGTTACAGAAAAAACAAGCATCTAAATCTTCTAATTCTCAAACTTCTTTTATGTCAGATAACGTTGTGAACGGGTCGAGAAAACAAGTGTGGCGAAAGAAGCAAAGAGAAGAGAAAAACAAGATTATAAAACAAGAATGGCGCGTGAAAGAAAAAATTGTTACAGATAGAAACAGCAAAATTGAACATTCTGTCTGTAATAATGATAAAATTGTTAATAATTCTTGTATTAAGTTTTCAAGATCGAAATTAATTGCTTTGAATTCTTATGTTTGTAAGTCTGAAACTGTGAAATATAATAAGCTTGTATGGCAACCAAAGAAAAAGGACCCATTGTATGAACAGAAAAAGGATCCACAGATAAAAATTTCAAAAACAATTCCACCGCGAATTGTACAAAAGTGGATACCCAAAAGAACAGTTCAAAAATGGGTACCTAAAATAAATTCAAACGATAAGCCTAAAGCCATATCAGTTAGAAAAACAAATGATACTATGCATGTTTTACCTAAAACTAAAGTACCCAACTACAAGTGGGTACCTCATGTGCTATTACGTTTTATAGGTAAACCATGTCTGGTACCTTGATTCGGGATGCTCCAAACATATGACCGGACAACGAGACACACTCACGGACTTTGTAGAAAAGTTCTGTGGGACGGTAAGATTTGGAAACGATCAGTTTTGTCCGATCAAGGGATACGGAAGTCTGAAGTATGACAAAATCACAATCCAAAAGGTCTTTTATGTTGACGGTCTTGGTCATAATCTATTCAGTATTGGACAACTGTGTGATAAGGGGTTAGAAGTCAACTTCAAAGCCAATCGGTGCAGCATCAGATCAGCACAAGGAAAAGAAATTCTAGCAGGAAACAGGAAAACAAATCTATACTCCATTGATTTAGCCTCGATCAATCTGAAGAAAGATGTCTGCTTATTGTCAAAAGCAACATCTAAAACAGCATGGCTGTGGCATCGTCGCCTTTCACATCTAAATTTCAATGAACTGACCAACCTAGCAAAAGGAGGGTTAGTTAAAGGGCTGCCGGCGCTTAAATTTCAAAAAGAGCAACTATGCGCGGCATGTGAAAAAGGAAAGATGACAAAAGCCACACACAAATCCAAAACAGCACACTCATCCACAAGAGCACTAGAGTTACTGCATATGGATTTGTGTGGACCAATGAGAGTACAAAGTATAAATAAGAAAAGATATGTATTGGTGATAGTTGATGACTATTCACGATACACATGGGTGTTTTTCCTGAAATCCAAATCAGATGCAACCGAATCTATCATCGACTTCATCCGAAAAATACAAGTAAAGTTGCAACTCACCATTCAGACAATTCGCTCAGACAATGGAACAGAGTTCAAGAACAAATCATTAGACTCGTTCTTAAATTCAGTAGGAATTACACATCAATTCTCAGCTGCTCGGACTCCACAACAAAACGGTGTCGTTGAAAGAAGAAATCGGACACTAGTGGAATCAGCTAGGACGATGTTGGCCTACTCCAATTTACCATTGTTCTTGTGGGCAGAAGCGGTTGCAACAGCATGTTTCACACAAAACCGTTCAATAATAAATAAAAGATTCGGAAAGACTCCGTATGAACTGATCAATAAACGAATACCTAATGTTAAATTTTTCCATGTCTTTGGTTGCAGATGCTTTATATTGAATGATAAAGACAATCTGGGAAAGTTTAATCAAAAGGCGGATGAAGGAATCTTCATCGGGTATTCAAAGGAGTCGGTTGCTTTCCGAGTATACAACAAGAGAACCAAGATAGTCAACGAGAGCGTAAATGTTAAATTTGACGAAGGAGTGGTAATGGCTTCTGAACACACCAGTTCAGAACCCGGACCTAACATGCAGACTTCATTGGAGTCAAATAGACAAAATGCTGAACAAAATGAATTAAATAAGTTGTTTGAGAACTTTTATGATGATTATTTTGAAACTCCCAAATCTAATGTTCAAAATTTGGTGCCTGACAGGATCACTGAAGATCCAGTCGTAGTTTCAGATCTTTCTCAACAACAAAGTTCAGAAGAAACTGGAGAAGCTTCAACAGCAAAGGTGCAGTCAACTACTGAGATTGTACAACCAATTGAACCTCCACATACTTCTGAAACCCCTATTACTTCAGAACAGTCAGAAGCTCCTACCTCAGATGTTCCACCTACAACATCTGCAACAACTCCCGAACCATATTTCGATTCCAATCCCAACCAAGACCCAATAGAACCGTTTCCACATACAGTTAAGTGGACAAGAAATCACCCAATAGAGAATATCATTGGTGATCCATCTTCATCAGTCCAAACCAGAAGGGCTACAATAAATGAATGCTTATTTTCAAATTTTTTGAGTAAGATTGAGCCTAAAAATGTAAAAGAAGCCCTTCTGGATGCTGATTGGATTGTGGCGATGCAAGAGGAACTCAACCAGTTCGAACGGTTAAAGGTCTGGAGACTTGTTGAGCGCCCAAAAGACAAATCCATAATTGGCACGAAATGGATCTTCAAGAACAAGAAAGATGAACACGGTGTCATTATTCGGAATAAAGCTCGTCTCGTGGCCAAAGGATACAGTCAACAAGAAGGGATTGATTATGATGAAACATTCGCACCAGTTGCACGCATTGAAGCTATAAGGATGTTTTTAGCTTTTGCCGCACATAAAAATTTTACAGTATATCAAATGGATGTCAAAACTGCGTTTTTAAACGGGGAACTAACTGATGAAGTATATACATATCAGCCCGAAGGATTTACTGATCTTTCGAAACCTGATCATGTATATATTTTGGATAAGTCACTGTATGGCCTTAAACAAGCACCTCGTGCTTGGTATGATGCACTTTCAACATATCTGTTGAAATGTGGATTTACAAAAGGTGCAGTTGACACAACCTTGTTTATAAAACGTCAGGAGTCAAATATCATAGTAATACAGATATATGTAGATGATATAATATTTGGGTCTACAAATCCAGAATTTTGTAAGAAATTCGCATTTTTAATGTCCCAGAAATTCGAAATGAGCATGATGGGGGAAATAAATTTTTTCTTAGGATTACAAGTAAAACAATTGACTGATGGTATATTTATAATCAGTCAAAATATATACAAGACATGTTAAAGAAATTTAACATGGTCAATAGTACTCCTATGGAAACTCCCATGGCTCCGGATTCAAAATCAAAACTCGATGCGGACATCTCAGGAAAACCTGTAGATGTAACCCATTATCGAGGTATAATTGGGTCATTAATGTACTTAACAGCCAGTAGACCAGATATTATGTTTGCTACATGTATCTGTGCTAGATATCAAGCAAATCCAAAAGAATCACACTTAACAGCTGCAAAACGAATTTTAAGATATCTCAAAGGAACTCCAAATTTTGGTTTGTGATATCCTAGGGAGTCTTCATTTCATCTGACTGCTTTTTCTGACGCTGATCACGCAGGTGATAAGATGGACAGAAAAAGTACGTCAGGAGCAGTACAATTCTTAGGTGACAAACCCGTATGTTGGTCATCCAAGAAACAACACTGTGTTTCATTGTCAACAGCTGAAGCAGAGTACGTGGCTGTATCTTCTTGCTGTTCTCAGGTGTTGTGGATGAAAAGCCAACTGCGTGATTACGGGTTTACACCAAAGAAAATTCCAATCTACTGTGATTCTCAGAGCGCAATAGCTATTGCATCAAATCCGGTGCAACATTCAAAAAAAAAATTGACATTCGGTATCATTTCATAAAAGATCATGTAGAAAATGGAAATATAGAATTATATTTTGTACCTACTGAATATCAACTAGCTGATTTGTTTACCAAAGCGTTAGATGAAAAGCGGTTTAATTTTTTGGTATACAAATTAGGTATGTTGAATCGTTAAGATTTAATAATTCAGTAGTTTCAAAATTTTAATTTTAAAATTTTCATTTTTTAAGTGATTTTTATCTGATGTTAAATTCATGATTCATAGAAAGTTTATATACTTGAGAATTTAACAAGATCTGGAATGTCATATGCAGGGGGAGCTGAAAAGAAATTTATCTGGTTTTGAATAAATCTGATAAAATTTATCTGTTATTCTGTAGGGGGAGCAGAGCTGAGCAATTGAATATTAAGTTGAGGGGGAGCAACTTTCGGAAATTCAAGGGGGAGAAAATTTTTTTTGTTTTTGTTTTGTTAAAATTTTTTTGTTTAATTTTTTTTATGGTTTAAAATTTTTTTGTGTGTTGTGTTATGTACAAATTTTTTTTTCTTATTGTGATTTTTTTTAGTACATTTTAAATTTTTTTTTTGTGCTGATAAAATTTTTTTTGTTTTGTGAAATTAATATTTTTTTTGGTCACCATTTTTGATTAAAAATAATTGGTGTGTGGGCTAATTTGGAGTAAAAGATGGGCCGGATATTTGAAATTTGAAAATTTCAAAATGGGCCGGATAATTGTTGAATATAAATTTGAATTTTCAAATTCAAAATTACTTTTTCGAAATTCCGAACACTTCATCTTCTCCAAATAAGGTTCCTTCACTTCAAAGAAAACTCAAAAACCTACAACCGACGGTTTTTAGTCAAAATTGTGAGTAAAAGATTGTTTTTCATTATTTTTTCAGTTTGAATGTTTATAGTTCCGTATATCTGTTCAAGTATGACTATCTGTTCTTATTTTTTATTTTTTATTTTTGAGTTCTTCATCGTTAATGGCAAACACTGTGATTTGCTCATGAAACAGAAATAAATGGTGTGATGTTGTTCGGATAAGCATTATGACTATGAATCTGCTATTTCATAAGTCATTTTTACTTCACACAAACAGAATCATCGAATTTCCAATGAAACAGTTTCGAGTTCATGAATAAACTGAAACTTGAATTTTTAACAACTTTAAAGTTGTTTTTGTTCAAAGTTCAGTAAAACAAATATGTTTAAAATGCATTTTCGAGGGGGGTACAAGTTTTAAAACACTGAAAAACATTTCTGAACTTAAATTCATTAAATCAATGTGTTTTAGACTTGTAAGAAAAATAAAAGGACAGTTCTCGAATAAAGAGTCATTCGAGTTAGTTTACAGTGTCAATCGAGTTGCATTACAGAGTCTTTCGAGTTGTATGGAAGTTTCATTCGAGTTGACTTAAGAATAATTCGAGTTGCATTAGAGAATTATTCGAGTTTCATGATGACTGATTCGAGTTGATTCTAATTAGACTCGAGAGAACCCAAGAGTCAATAGAGTTGTTTGTAATGCTATTCGAGGAAGTATGTGTGTCAATCGCGTTGAATAAGGGTTTATTCGAGAAACATGTGTATCATGTGAGTTTGTTACAATTGGAACATTTTTAGAATATTCGAGTTGGGGACAAGGTCCTATCGAGAAATTGACTTGTTCATTCGAGTTGAGTATTAGACCTCATGTTTCAATCGAGTTTAGTACTTAGTATATTCGAGTTTTACATATCTTCATTCGAGAAACTTCAAGACCTATTCGAGTTGAGTCAAACTTCATTCGAGTTGTATATAGACTTAGTCGAGTTTCATGAATGTATCATTCGAGTTGTATATAGACTTAGTCGAGTTTCATGTATACATCATTCGAGTTGGGTGTAGACTTATTCGAGTTGTTTCATGTGTCACCCGAGGTTGTTAAAGAGTCATTCGAGAAACGTGTAGTTTCATTCGAGTTTCATCAGAAAATTTTTCTAAGTGTAGTATTTTAAAGTTTTAAGAAAAATGTCACATTTTTTAAGAAATTGTTATAAATTTGTGTTTTTCTAAAATTGGTCTCTAAACGATTGACTTTGGAGTCCTCTCAATAATTTTCAATTATTGTCAGGAATCCCGATGCTTTAAACAGAAAATCACAAGTTTTTGCAATTTCTGATAAAATGTTACAAGTTTTTCTACATTTTGAAGGTTGTCATTTGTGTACTTGGTAAGCCTAACATGAATTTTATTTTTTACAGGTATTCAAATGGCATCTCCTGTGCAATCCCAGAACTCAAATTCCTCTGATGCTAAATCATCATCAAACCATACTCTTGTGTCTACCCCAGTCAGATCAACCTCAGTGGCCCGTTCATCACAAACACATATTATCCCAGATAATCAACTTGTCAAACTAAAACATTGTCTTCCTTTTCGTGACAATAATCATCGTCTTGATACCAAAGTCATCAAAGTAAGCCATCCTATCATAGTGGACATTTTGAAAGGCCATCCACTAGGGTATCTATTACAATACAAACCGTCTATTCCTCAAGTGTATTTACAATTTTGGCACACTGTCAAATTTGTTCCCGCGGACGGAAATCACCACTTCAAAGTGACGATTGATCAGTTCAAAACGAAAATCACCCTAGCAAGACTGCGTCATAACCTATTTCTTCCAAGACGTATAGATACTGTGAATTTCCCTGAGTTGGCAGATTTTGAAGACTTTGTTTCTGATGAAGAGCTGGTACATGACTTGATCTGCTTGGGATACTCAAAACCACTACCAAAGAGCTCAAAGTTTCACAGAAATGGATTGAATGGCGAATGGTATACATTATTTGGGATCATCAATAGGTGTATGACATCTAAGCATACAGGGATTGACAGATGCAACATTCACTGCTTGAGAATCTATCATGGGATAGCGTTCAACAAACATTATGACTTTGCTCAGTGCATATGGGAGGATCTAAAGGAGGTTGTGCTTGCAAAAACAACAAATAGAGCAAGGAAATTTGTGCCACTTCAGAGATTTATACAGATTCTTATTCGAGGGATCTTAAGGGCAAATGAAAATATTCCAAAGCGAGCCAACTCTCAG
>JAANYP010006186.1:85000-86503 GCA_020465985.1 Centrapalus pauciflorus | reverse complement strand
ATTTACAACTCTTTGTAATAAATATAGAGAAGTTTTGGTATTAAATCTGTAAGGCAAAAAGTGCAGTTCAACCTTGAATACTCTGTAAAATTCACTAAATACGAAATTCGGATGGTCTTGGTCCGAATTTGGATGGCCTTGGACCGAAATTGTAGTTTTAATTATTTTTATTTTATGGGATCTTTTGTCATAATAGCCTATGACATCAATTTAGGAGAATAATTAGACCAAAATAATTATTGAGGTTTAATGGCGAAATTAGTTAAGTCTTACGACTAATGTATCCGGATCAATGTTAAGAAATTATAAGCTATGAGACTTATAATAAATTATAGTATGAACCTATGTGTAGGGGTTTGATGGGTTAAAGTTCCTTGGAGATTTTTACTCCAACTTTGATGACTGTAACTCGGTTTTGAGGCCGAGAGCTTGTTGTACACCACTGTGAGTTCTAGCATTAATGTATTTATATGCATATCAATAATTGTATGTTATTGCTTTCGTATTCATTATTGTCATTTACAAGCTTTGCCATGACATACATTATTGTTGTCATATTAATCACTCGTTTGACTTCTCCGCCGAGACGGTTAGCCTGTGCGTGTGGTAACCTAGCGGAATCATAATGGTAAGCCTGTGTGTGGTAACCATTATTGCCTGTAAAACGATAAGCCTGTAGTCTGTGGTAATCGTATGGAATCACTGTAAACTGCATAACGATAAGCCTGTGGTCTGTGGTAATCGAGCAGTAGATTGTAAACTCATTGTATGGTAAGCCTGTGTGTGGTAACCACAATGTGGTAGCTTATTAGCCATTAGTTGGCCTCCTGAGATTGTTAGTTAAATTCATGCATTGCATGGCATCATTCATATGTCGCATGGTACTTTAATCTAGAAACTCACTAAACAACTTTGTTGTTTACCCGTTAGTTGATATTTCTTTTCAGGAACTGATAAGGGCAAAGGCCCGGTTGGCCCAAACTGATAGACACTGATTGGAGCCTAGTTAGGAGCTCCATATTTTGTTGATGATTAGGGTGGGAGTAGCAGACTTCCATTTTGGACTTACGCGAATTAGTTAATGATTATTAATTCGTTTGTAATCAAATTGATGATTTAACATTGTGACCCCAATTACGCTACTCCGTGATTTCCGACACTCTGTTGTGTTATATGCAAAGTGTTTGGAATCACGTTGAAGATTATTAAAGTATTAAATGTTTTAATTTGACCATATTTCCGCAAGTACTCTGTATAAATTAATGTATAATGGTATCGAAATACTCGTATTAGTTGTATAGGTGTTTCAATTTGGTGTCAGAGCTGGAGCTCATAGGTAGAGTATAGTCGACGATACTCTACTCTGAGCACCGTTCCAGATGTTGGTATTGACCCACCTAGGCGGCAGTATTATAACAATTACAATTGACCTTTGGCCTACGATGGGATAATAATGAGTAGATTTCGAAGATTATAACTTTATGTAAGTATAATTATATATAC
>JAANYP010006186.1:10000-82500 GCA_020465985.1 Centrapalus pauciflorus | reverse complement strand
CTGTGTGTGGTAACCGCAATGTGGTAGTTTATTAGCCATTAGTTGGCCTCCTGAGATTGTTAGTTAAATTAATGGCATTGCATGGCATCATACATATATCGCATGGTACTTTAATCTAGAAACTCACTAAACAACTTTGTTGTTTACCCGTTAGTTAATATTTCTATTCAGGAACTGATAAGGGCAAAGGCCCGGCTGACCCAAACTGATAGACACTGATTGGAGCATGGTTAGGAGCTCCGTATTTTGTTGATGATTAGGGTGGGAGTAGCAGACTTCCATTTTGGACTTACGCGAATTAGTTAATGATTATTAATTCGTTTGTAATCAAATTGATGATTTAACATTGTGACCCCAATTACGCTACTCCTTGATTTCCGACACTCTGTTGTGTTATATGCAAAGTGTTTGGAATCACGTTGAAGATTGTTTAAGTATCATAAGTTATAATTTGACCGTATTTCTGCAAGTACTCTGTATAAATTAATGTATAATGGTATCGAAATACTCGTATTAGTTGTATGGGTGTTTCAATAACTACCATCTTCCCAAGTTACATAAAAGCTCCATCTTTATTATTTGATATATTACAGTAGTTCAAAGTTATACTTTTAAGAAAAAGAAATCTTATAATCTATGCTTCATCATCCCTTTGGTCCTTGTTTCCTGAGATACGTACATGAATACATAAGTCTTAGGCTTAGTGAGTAAATATGGTTTCATGATTTACATGCTCAAAGTAAGCTTTTATGCGTAAAATGTATTTTCTTCATGTTAAGCATATCAATTTTATCTTAGCCTCGGGTCCACATAAGGGCTGCCCAATAAGGCTCGTTTGCAAGACGTCCCTTAATTGTATACTCCGGATATACGTAATTGATATTTTTAACATGTATAAATTTCTCATATAGGGGTGCATAAGAGTTTTATGTATTAAATCACAGAAATGACATTAACATGCATAAAACATTTATATAGCACATAAGCATCTCATTAAAAGCACATAAATACTCACTTTGCTTTGTCTTGAGACTTCAAATTCTCTTCTAAGCATTTTAGGAAGTGTTTTGGGGTGAAAAGGAAGAGTGTCCCTAAGCCTCTGTTTATGATGTTTAGGCATGCATTTAGGGTGCTTGTTTGCCAAGTTGTTTAAGTTGTAAGTAGCTTACTCACTTCCTTTAGCTTTGCTTAGTAGGACTTGTAGGTTTGCCACCTTCCTTAGAGGTAAGACAACACATAATTCTAGGGCCAGGTCATGCCAATTAGAGTGCCAAATCATGTTGAATAGATCTGCCAGGTGAAGCCTGGATAGGGCTGCTGTGTCATGCTAGGTAGGCTTGCCATGTCCTGCTGGTAGGGCTGTTGTGTCTTGCTAGGTAGGCTTGCCATGTCCTGCTAGTAGCCTAGTGGGGCTGTTGTGTCATGCCAATTAGATGGCCATGTCAAGCTTAATAGAGCTGCTGTGTTTGCTGGTTTTAATTCCTTGGTTCTTCTTTGTTCTTGTCTTGTTCTTTTTAGCATTGCTTGATGTTTAACTTTTGCATAGACTGAATTAAAGTTATATTAAAAAAAATTCAAGGGACTAAGGCTGTTACAAGTCTTCTCTTCATAAGATTTTTCGTCCTCGAAAATTTATTCGAAAAGATGGGGATATTTCTTTTTAAATTCCGACTCTTCTTCCCACGTAGCTTCCATTCCATGGTAACAGTCCCAGTAGACCAAGACCAAAGATACTTCCTTGTTACGAAGCTTTTTGATTTTACGTTCGGTGACAGCTATGGGTTTTTCCTCGAAATTGAGTACTTGCGGAAATACGGTCAAATTAAAATTTTAATACTTTAATAATCATCAATGTGATTCCAAACACTTTGCATATAACACAATAGAGTGTCTAAAATCACGGAGTAATGTAATTGGGGTCACAATGTTAAATCATCAGTTTGATTACAAACAAAATAATAATCATTAACTAATTCGCGTAAGTCCAAAATGGAAGTCCGCTACTCCCACCCCAATCATCAACAAAATATGGAGCTCCTATCCAAGCTCCAATCAATGTCTAACAGTTTGGGCCAGCCAGGCCTTTGCCCTTAACAGTTCCTGAAAAGAAATATCAACTAACGGGTAAACAACAAAGTTGTTTAGTGAGTTTCTGGATTAAAGTACCATGCGATATATGAACGATGTCATGCAATGCCATGAATTTAACTAACAATCTCAGGAGGCCAACTAATGGCTAATAAGCTACCACATTGTGGTTACCACACACAGGCTAGCCGTACAATGGGTTTACAATCTATTGCTCGATTACCACAGACCACAAGCTTATCGATATGCAGTTTACAGTGATGCCATACGATTACCACAGACCACAGGCTTATCGCTTTACATGCAATAATTGTTACCACACAGAGGCTTACCATTATGATTCCGCTAGGTTACCACACTCAGGCTTATCGTCTCAGCAGAGAGGTCAAATGAATGATCATCAACTTATCAACCGAATGATAGTATGACAACAATAATGTATGTGATGGCAAAGCATGTAAATGACAAGAATGATACGAAAGCAATAACATACAATTCATGATATGCATATAAATACATTAATGCTAGAACTCACAGTGGTGCACAACAAGCTCTCGGTCTCAGTACCGAGTTACAATCGTCAAAGTATGAGTAATAGTCCCCTATAGATAGGTTCATCATATAATATTTATAAGTCTCATAGCTTATAATTTCTTAACTTTGATCCGGATACATTAGTCGTAAGACTTAACTAATTTTGGAATTAAACCTCAACAATTATTTTGGTCTAATCAATCTCCTAAATTTATTCATAGGCTATTATGACAAAAAATCCCATAAAATAAAAATAATTAAAATTATAATTTTGGTCCAAGGCCATCCAAATTCGGACCAAGACCATCCGAATATCGTATTTAGCGAATTTTTCAAAATATTTCAAGGTTGAACTGCACATTTTGTCTTACGAATTTATTGCCAAAAGTACCAAAACTTCTCTATATTTACTATAAAGAGTTGTAAATTCATTCCCAACACACACACACAGATATATATATATATATATATATATATATATATATATATATATATATATATATATATATATATATATATATATATATATATATATATATAAACCCATTTTAACCACCAAACATCATTTTTCATCTTTTTATATTACATAGGGTTCATATGAACTCAAACATGGGGTTTTGAGATAAATCCATCAAAATACATAAAAACTTGCATAATATACTTTTAAAATAATGGATCTAACATATTCCATCATTATTTTTGAAGATCTAAAGATTTCTAAGAGATCTCCATAAAAACTAATTTGAGTTCTCATCTTCTTCATATGAAGATGGAGAGAAGAGAAAAGTAAGTGATTTATGAAAAAAAAAAGTTGGTACCTCTTGGATCTTCAAAATCGTATGAAGCTTGTAATATAATCATATCTTTCTTTCTTCTTCTTCTCTTTTCTCTCTTCTTCTCTTTTCTCTCTTTTCTTTTTCTCACTTTGTTTCTTTTTTTCTTAAGAGGACGAACACACACGATTCATCAAGTCCATAAAGGCCGCAGGAGCATTAGTGAGCCCAAAAAGATAAACAAGTCCAGAATGATAAATCTGATTCTGATAACTCCACCCCTAATGCCCAAATTAAGCAGCCGAAAGACTGTATGTTTAAAGATTTAAAGCAAGGGGTGCCATTAACTTTGAGGGTACAGTCAACCCAATCCAGGTGATGGATTACATAAGCCACACTGAAGAAATCTTCAGAATTTCCGATGGCCAAGAGTCAAAGAAAGTGAGTTATGCATCTGCTTTATTCGTCGGTGCTGCCCATGCCTGGTGGAAGACCCAGAGAAGTATTTATGGTGATGAGGTTATTCAGACTTCAGAATGTGACCAATTTCTAGACATGTTCAACGCGAAGTATTGTCCTGTTGACCAACAAGACAAAATGGAGGTTCAACTGATGCAACTAACTCAAGGAACCAAATCCATTGACAAGTATGAACATGAATTCTTGCGGCTCTGTGGCTATTCCTCGTATCAAGCCACTGAGGAAAGAAAAATGAAAAGATTTCACAGAGGGCTTAATCCGAGATAAAGATACCCAATGAGTTCAATGAAATATAAGAGTTACTTAGATATGGTTGAAGCTGCAAGGCAGATACAAATGGGATATCTAGAGTATGGCGATCAACTCTATGCTCCATCAACGAACCCGACGTGTCCTTCTCCTTCAAAGAAACAAAGATTCTGCAAGTTCTTCAAGCCAAACAAATCCAAGTCCCAGCAACCCCAGCAATCTCAGCAATACAGCTCGCCTCAGAAAGCTCAAGCCTATTCTCTAACGAATGAACCACGATTTTGTAAGAAATGCAGAAAATCACATATGGGATAGTGTAATCCTGGCGACGTCACTTGCTATGTATGTAGCAGGATCGGCCACAGCAGCGAAGAAATGTCCCCAGCGGGGTCTTGGATGTCCTAAATGTGGGAAGCATGGACACTTCATGTATCAATGTCAGAGCGGACGCCGGGGTCAATCACAGTCATCAGCTGGAGGTTCAACGATGAAAAACTCAGCAACAACTCCAATTGTAAGGACCCGTGCATTCCTGATAACAATGGAAGAAGCGAAAGAAACCCCTGATGTGGTTACCGGTACATTCTTACTAAATTCGATACCTGCTCGAGAACTATTCGATTCCGGTGCAAGTCATTCATACATATCGACTTCTTTGTGTTCATACATATCGATTGCTTTTGCTCAAAGATTGTCTAAATCTCCATCCAAGCTTCTTGTCATACTTGATATAGAGACGGCCAGTTACGATTACGTTATGGCTGATTCCGTTTACCAAAAGTGCACATTACTCGTTGATAACATAGTGTTCAATCTTGATCTTATCCCGATTCCGTTAAAAGAATTCGACGTTATTATCAGCATGGATTGGCTAACAAACAATGAAGCTACCATCGTCTGCAACCGCCGAATCATCAGAATCAAGACATCAGATGGCCGAGTGTTAGAAATCAAAGTCGATAAACGTAAAGGTGCTCATTGCTTCATTTCTATTGAGAAAGCGCGTAAATATCTATCTAAGGGTCATGAATCCTATCTGTGTTTTGTCTCGTCTGAATCCGTCTCTGATCGTGATAGTCGTTTCACTTCAAGATTCTGGAAAGCGCTGCAAGAGGGGATGGTGAGGAGCCAGAATGTATTCTGGACTCGAAGACCAAAAAGCTTCGCAATAAAGAGATACAGATGGTGCTCGTCCAGCGGAAACACCACAAGGGTTCGCATCAGTCTAGGGAATCAAGGGATGTCATGAAAGCGACATGTCCAAGTCTGTTCGAACAAAGCTAACTTCGAGGACGAAGTTTGTGCGTGGTGGAGCCCGTTCTGTAACAACCTAGCTTTTGGCCAAACATGTAATATCTGATTTTGAGCTAATAATGTAATTTTATTAAATTATTTATTTTGTAATTTAATTAAGTAATGAAATTATTTAATTAAATTATGTAAATGTTATAAATTATTTAGATGATCAAAAATTAAAAGAGATGTAAAATACAAAGTGAAGGGTTAAAATTGCCAAACTCCAAAAGTTAAGGAATAAAAACACTTTTAAAGCTCATTATCACACATTAAAAGAAATCAAGCTCTCTCTCTCTCTCTTCTCTCTCCTAAGCCTACGACTTCTTCACAATTTCTTCATAGAATCCATAATTTTTGCAACTAAATGAAGATTTAATTCAAGAAGGGGTTACAATAAGCATCAAACATCATCAATCGACTACATTCAAGGTAATATTCATGATTAAATTTCAAAATTTTATGAAGTTTGGTTCGGTTTTGAGAAAAAACCGAAACCTAAGATTATAACATGAAATTTGTGGTTGCATGTTTAAATTTTCAGTATATAATCATGTATTTAAGTATTTATAAGTTATAGAAACCAAAATCATAGGTTGGATCGTCCAAATATAAGAGAAATCTGACTTTTTGTAAAATTATGTGTTCTTGACAAAAATCTTGAATTTTGGACGAATCTAGGTGATTTAATGTGTTAATGATAGGGAAAATGGTATAAAAAGAACCCAAATATGATAATGTAACTTATTTATAAGTTGCATGTTAATTAAAATCGGTTTTGTGAATTTTTAATGAAAATCCGTATGAATAAAAGTTAGAACACCACGAACAAATCTGGAAAATTCTAAGTTATGGGATCCGAATTCGGTTGAAACCTGAATTCGGATGAAGCCCATTTCGGATCTTTTCGGATGATATATTTCGGATACAAGTTGAGCCGAACCCGGATATGTCTGAATTCGGATGAACCAATGCGGATGACCTATTTCGGATGGTGCCATTTCGGATGCCCAGGTTCGAATCCGGATGCCCAAATCCGGATAGTCCGAATTCGGATGTCTTATTTTTGATATTTGAAAAATAACAATTAAAGATTAATAAATAAAGCAACATGATATATATATATATATATATATATATATATATATATATATATATATATATATATATATATATATATATATATATTATATCTTTTGAGAATTCAAAGAAACTAAGAAAGGGTAAAATGATTGAAGAGTTATCAGTGATCAGAATCAGATCAAATAAACATTTTAAAGCTAAAAGCTAATGATATTGCTATGATATAATTCTGTACAGGTTCAGATAAATTCTGAACAAAGAAATAAAGATTTAAAGATATTGAAAGTGGGTAACAGATTTGAAAAGAAAAGCGAGAGATCAGAAAGACAAAGATTAAAGATAAAATCCTGAGATAATTCAGGTGGTGGATTTAAATCTGCTTGATAAGGACAACAGAACATGTGAGTTATAGATATTCAGTTTTACATGCTAGATTCCGGTTGAGACATATTGTTGATGATAGATTATTTTGACATTCATACATGATCAGCTGCATTGTGACTTGTGCTCACCATCGTTCGGTGATGCCCTGTGGATCATGATAGCTATTTGATTTATCATTATGCATGACATTGTACTTACAGTTCATTTCAGATATTGTTATGAGTTTATTGCTATCATGACCTTGATTATTTATGCTTCCATCATTCCTTGTGTCTTTGATATATTGATTCAGCTTAGTATGATTAGCCTTGTCGGTCTATTGTTCTAGACCATGCTACTTCACCAGTTCTATTGAACTTGGTAATGATAATCCGATGTTCCCCCATGTTGATTACTGGTAGCTAGCCTAGTATGTGGTTGATCCCCACAATTAAAAGCGTGAGCGTGGCTTAGACATCATCCTATTCTATGACTACTATGTCTCAATCATGAGTGGTTGTAGCGGCAGTCAAGACATATCACGCTAGACCCATGATCCGCTTGAAATGCATGTAATCTGAAATTTATATTACTCACTAAGCATTGCTTATAGTTGTTGTTTAAATTTTTACAGGAAAAGATAAGGGAAAAGCACTTGTTGGACCTAGTTCTTAGGTCTTTCAAGAATCAAGATTGAAGTTTTCTATATCCACTACTCAACAAACCTTTTTGGTACAGATTGGCAGATGATGATTATGGTGGTCTGGGTAGATTTAACTTGATTGTATGATGACATGAATTAGATTAGTCTTGTGCCCTTTATAAGTTTAATTTGAAAACTGTAATCTGAACTAAAACTGTATTAAACTTATCCTAATATTTTGTACTTGTAATTTGAAATTCCGCAATATAATTACTCTATCTTAGTTATGATTGATATCGTGTTGCATGATGTGGGACCTAGACTCTGAGGACTGCCCCGTAAGGGGAGGTCTTCACAGTTAGTCAACAACAAAGATGCTACTGAGTTATTATTTGCTGAGAATGAATTAGCCAAGTTAAGTCATACTGAGTGTGATGAGTTAGAAGTAGTCATGGAATCCACACTAGAGTCAAAACAACCACCATGGACCCATAGGACTGAAAAATTACCTACTAATTTACCCAAGTCAGCCAAACCTTCAATAGAGCAACCACCTGTTCTAGAATTGAAGGAGCTGCCATCGTATCTGAAATAAGCTTTTCTAGGTCAGAATGCCACGTTGCCTGTCATAATTTCATCAGATCTGACTGAAGAGCAAGAGAAAGCTCTATTGCAAGTGTTAGTCAAATATAAAGAAGCATTAGGGTGGACGATACTTGATTTTAAAGGAGTCAGTCCCACTTTGTGTATGCACCGAATCATTACTGATCCAGAAGCTAAAACAGCTCGGGATGCACAAAGGAGGTTGAATCCTAATCTGAGAGAGGTAAGTATAAAAATGGTTGGACGCTGGAATTATATATCCTATATCTGATAGTAAGTGGGTAAGTCCAACCCAAACAGTGTCAAAGAAATCGGGAATTATAGTAATTAATACTGAAGAAGGAGAGAAGATAACTACTCGCCCTGTAACTGGGTGGAGTTTGCATAGATTACAGAAAACTTAATGCTGCTACTTCTAAATATCATTTTCCGCTACCATTTATAGATCAAATAGTGGAAAAATTAGCAGGACAGAAGTTTTATTGTTTCCTTGATGGATATTTCGGTTGTAATCAAATCCTAATCCATCCAGAGGATCAAGAGAAAACCATATTTACTTCTCCCTATGGCACTTTTGCCTACCGAAGGATTCCGTTTGGACTATATAATGCTCCCACCACATTTCAGCGATGTATGATGGCTATCTTTTCAGATATGGTGGGTGGTTCTCTTGAAATATTTATGGACGATTTCTCCATATTTGATAAAACATTTGAAGATTGTCTGGGACATTTAGAAAAAGTCCTAAAGAGATGCACTGAAACCAACTTAGTATTAAGTTGGGAGAAAAGCCATTTTATGGTAAAGGAAGGGGTAGTCCTAGGCCACGCTGGTTTTTATCGGCGATTCATTAAAGATTTCAGTGAGATCTTAAGACCGTTAGGCAATCTTCTTTCAAAAGATATCGAGTATAATTTTGATGATGCTTGTATGAAAGCATTTGAGAAGCTTAAATCACAATTAACTGAACCGCCGATTCTGCAATCTCCGGATTGGTCTGAACCATTTGAGATCATGTGTGATGCAAGCGATTATGCAGTTGGTGCAGTTTTAGGACAAAGATTTGAGAAAAAGCCAGTGGTGATTTACTATGGAAGTAAAACCTTTAATGAGGCTCAGATCAATTACACAACTACGGAGAAAGAATTATTAGCTATATTGTTTGCCCTAGATAAATTAAGATCCTATATTTGGGGGGCAAAAGAAATTGTGTACTCTGACCACAATGCTTTAAGACATTTATTGGCAAAGAAAAATGCCAAGCCTAGACTGATTCGGTGAATCATTCTGTTGCAAGAGTTTGATTTAGAATTTAAAGATAAGAAAGGCATAAAAAATGTTATTGTCGATCATTTATCAAGGCTTCAATTAATCCCAACAAACTCAACTGATCAAATCAGGGACTCCTTCCTTGACAAACAATTATTATCTGTATCTAAAATTCCCTGGTTTGCGAATCTAGTTAATTATTTCGTAACAGGAAGATTGCCAGAGCACTGGAACTCACAACAATGAAAATATTTCTATGCTCGGAACACTAAGATACAGAGAAAATATTTCTTTGCGAATCTCGTTAATTATTTGATCTATTTAAAATAGGAGCAGATCAAATTATAAGACGATGTGTCCCTAACTCGGAACACGAAGATATTCTTAAACACTGTCATGCATATGCATGCGGTGGCCATTTCAGCGCAAAGAAAACTGGTCACCGGATATTGCAGTGTGGGTTTTTCTGGCCCACAATATTTAAGGATGCATACGAATTTGTTAAGGGATGCACAAGATGCCAGCAACCTGGTGGCTTCGCTAAAAGAAATGAAATGTCTATGACCCCGATATTAATTGTCGAAGTATTTGATGTATGGGGCATTGATTTTATGGGACCATTCCCTAAATCATTTGGATATGAGTACATTTTAGTGGCAGTAGATTATGTTTCCAAATTGGTGGAAGCAGAAGCCACACGCACTAATGATAACCGGGTTGTGTGTAAAATTTTTAAAAGAAATATTTTAGCACGACACGGTATTCCAAGGGCTATTATCAGTGACGGAGGGTCACAATTTAATAATCAGTCTTTTTCTAAACTCCGTAAACAGTATGGAGTTAATCATAGAATAGTAACGCCTTATCATCCGCAAACAAGCGGACAAGTTGAGATCTCTAATAGAGAGATCAAGAGTATCCTTGTTAGATATTAAATTTCGATCGTGTGGATTTATTTTGTAATAATTATTTAGTTTATGTTTAGTCTTGTATTTATTTTCTTGTTAGTTTATTTGTATGGAAAAGTTCAAGGGGCATATTGGCCATTACTTGATAGTTAATTAAAGGTGCCTACACATAGGCTCCTAGGGTTTGTATTCAATGTACACGGTTGAGAATATTGAAAAGGAGAGAATATCATTCAGCCACCATTTTCATCATCATTCTCCAACATTCCTTTTGTTATTCATCATTTCACAATTTTTGAGTTTGCATTCTTCTTGTGAGTGATAAAGAAACATTTCTATGCTGATTACAACAATTGGTAACAGAGCTCAAAAAGGTGGATTTCAACTACAAAAATCGGATTCTGCTGTGTTCTTCTCATCTTCATCGAAGTTCTTCATCTTCTTCTCGTTTAGATCTTCATTTTCATCGTTTATCTGCTGTTTTTGTGTTGTTATTGTCCTATAATCATCACATTATCATTTCCTACTGATTTAGAGCTTATTATGTTCTATCTTAACATCAAAATCATCATACAATCGACTGTTTTGACATTTCGAAAAATATGGGTTTTCTTGTCCTTCTGGTCGGTTTTTTTTAAGGATTTTTAAGTGTTTTGGTACATTTTAAAAGCTAAAAAGTGTTTAAAATAGTTTTCCAGCCATTTAGAAACAATTTTAGGCCAAAAATCTGCTCATATCGAAGTCTGAACTGTTCTGAAAATATTCAATATCTACTATATTTCGGACCGTACTGTAGCAATTCGGACCATATTTCAGACCACATAGGACCCCATTTCGGATTAATTTGGACCTCACTTTGGTCCATTTAGGACCAATTTTAAGTGCACGTCGGACCAAAATATTGCCGAATTCGGACCCTGTTTCGGTCCCATCCGAACTTCGGACCATCCGAAGTCCAGATCAGGCAATTTACTTCACTTAATTTGTGTTGTGCTTTCATTTTAATTTTCATTTCAGACCATTTCCAATTTTGGACCATCCGAATCCGGACCATCCGAATTCGGTGTTCCTTCCTGAAATTTTCCTAAGTGTTCATCCCTATTAGACATTGTTCACCCGAATCCGGACCATCCGAATTCGGTTCCTTCATCCTTAGGTCCCATCCGAACTAGCAACCGTTCACTTGAATCCGGACCATCCGAATTCGGTTCATCCTCCATCCATCATTTTAGACTTGGTCCATCCGAACCACTGTTCATCCGAACTCGGTTCCCGTCCGAACCAACTGTTCATCCGAACTCGGTTCTTGTCCGAACCCTCTGAGCTATCCGAATTCGGTTCCATCCGAACTCAGCACCTAAATCCGAATCAGTACCATCCAGTGTACTATTCATCCGCAGTCCAGTCCATCCGATTAAAGTTTCCACCTTCAAGATCTTATTCGTTCATATCAGCACCCGAAATCATGTCTCTTGAAGCTTTTGTACTCGGATCCGAGAAGAGACCACCTGTTCTGTATCCTGGTGAGTATGAACAATGGAAGTCCCGGTTCTTAAAGTTTGTCGGTATGCAACCCAACAGAATTCTTATGCTTCAATCCATATCTGAGGGCCCCGTTATCTAATATCAGGAAATAGCGGCTAGACCCGAGGCTGACCCCCCCCCCCCCTGTACTCGCATCTAAGGTTGAGAGAGAACCAGCTAATGATGCCAAGCGAGATAGGCAGCATGCCGATAAGAGGGCCGAATATCTGATCTATCAGACCCTCCCCACTGATATTTTAGTCAGTGTAGACAGCAAAATGTCTACTAAAGAAATGTGGGACGAGTTAGATGTCCAAATGCTGGGGGCCAATCTAGATGATCGTGCAAAGATTGAGGAAGCTAAGGCTAAGTTCACTGAATTCCGAGACAAAGACGGGGAGTCATTGCAGGCTACGTTTACTAGGTTCTGTGCAGTCCTGAATGAATTAAACAAACTGCACATCAAAAAGGACAAGGATGACATAAACATCCAGTTCTTTTCAGCCTTAGCCCCCGAGTGGCAGATTGCATGCCGGGCAACACGACGCGTCTTCAACATTCCTGAAGTTTCGATCAATGTGGTCTTTAAAGAGCTGAAAAAGTATCAAGGGGATGTGGATCATCAGAAACAGATGGCAAATTAACTCGCATCTTTATTGCTATCTGCCAACACCGGCATCAAGCCCACTGATTCCGTAGTCTTGATCTCCAACACGAATATTCCCACTGCATCGTTTGCTCAAGGTTCCTCTTCGTCACATTATAGATATGCTTCTCCTCCACGTGAGGTAATGGGTGAGGAAGAAGCGGTCATTCAAGAACAGATAGCCTTCTAGAAAAATCGTCTCCAACAACGACGTTTTTCCCATAAGACTAACAATCAGCTCCGATATGACACGGGTCCGCGGTGGTACCAGATGAACGAAGGGATGAAAGACGAGATGATTTTCCTCGGGAAGACTATCGCAGGGATGACAGGGATGAAAGGAGATACGACGATAGACACGGCTATCGAGATGATCGCCGTTATGAAAGGCGAGACGATAGGCGTGATGATCATAGGGATGACCGCCGAGACTATGATCGAAGACACGAACGTCGTGATGACCGAAGGGAAGACCGCAGAGACAATAGAAAGGAGTATGATTGTCGGGATACAAGGAGAGATGAAAGCCGAGAACCTCGCAGTGCCAATAAGAGGCCGGTCGAAAGAAGGGATGAGAGGCCGAGAGCCGATGAACCGAAAGGCGCCGAAGAGCGTCTTTGTTATAAGTGTGGGAAACCGGGCCACTTTGTTCGGGAATGTAAAAACAAGTTTGACAGGGACGTCAGCTACTATGAGCCGAAGTTGGAAGCCGCTAAGAAACGAAAAGATGTCATGGCTCTCGTCGCCCAGGAAGACTACTGGGATGCTGAAGACACCGACGAGGAGGATGATAAGGGAAAGAACTGGTATATGGTTGATCGTCTGGGATTGGATCACTATGCCACTTCAACTGCTTCGAATTCAAACAGTGCTGATGAGGGGAGACAACGACAAATCCACCAGCTTGTCTGATGGCCAAATCCAACGATCCTGAATGTTCGTCATCCGATTCAGAGACACGAGAGGTATATTCTTGTTACATTCAAAAGCATGTAAATAATTTATCTGTAAAAAGTGAATGTACACTGCACACACATATACTTGATTTAGAAGCTAGGTTAAATGCTGAAACTGAAAAATGTGTGCAGGCTGAACATCTAGCCCAAACTTTAGAAGAATTGTCTGAAATATATCAATCAAAGTGGTTAACTAATCACAATGTCATAAAACAGATGCTAATAGAAAAGGTAGATGTTCAGGATAGGAATACGTACCTTGAATCTTGTGTGGATAGGTTATCTAACGAAAAGCTCTCTTTAAAAGAAGAAATATCTGTACTTTCAAAACAATTAGAGATAGTAAGTATGGAAAATATAGACAGTTTAGAAAAATTTAAAATGATAGAAGAAGAAAGAATAAGTTTGTACTCACGAATAAAGACCCTTGACGATGCATTTTTAAAACGGGGTCAAACTGAACAAACTATTCACTTGAATCAGCCTAAAGAAACTAGGTTTTATCATTCTAAACAAGGAATCGGTTTTAAAAATCCTAAATATTTGGAAAAGGCTCAAAGAGTTTTAACGTTATTTTATGACATGAATTATATGGGAGCTGGACTTAAATCTTTCTTTTTTAAGTCATCGAAAAAAGTTTTATCCCAAGAGGATGAGAAACGTGTTGAAAATAAACAAAAAGAAATATCTTTTCAATATGAAGAACTAAACGAGAGTTATCCTTCTAGAGTACCCACTTTAGAGGAAGACTTCTTGTCTAGTTATTCAGAAGCCGAAATGAAAGCAGAACCTGTAAAACCAATCCCTCGACTTTATATTCCTGCAAATGTTATTCAACATCAAATTACTGCTTTAGAAAAGGAATTGAAGTCGACTCAAAAGAAAGCACTTGATTTTCAAGATGCTCTTCTTAAGAGCGAGGAAAATTTGGTAAATCAAAATTTTAAACAAATGGTAGAATTAACTGTCTACAAAGAAAAATTTGACATAGTTTCTCAAACATTGAAAGATTTTTTAAAAGAACCAACAGTTTCTCATTCGACCAAAACCTCATTTGTGTCATCCAATAAAGGTAAGACTAAAGCTGAAACTTTTTCTATCAGTTGTAAAGGTGGGTGCTCAAAACCTTTTAAAGCTGAGGTTTCTAAAAAGACTCAGATTCAATCCAAGTCTTTTAAGAAACCCACTCACCAACAAAAAGAAAATTCTGTAAAGTCTAAATCTTCCATGCATACTGACTCTCGTCGTTTTGTTCCTACAGATTATGTAAGAAGAGTCCTTAAAACCACCATGCAGGATTTTTCAAGTTTTTTTTGTGAAGAAGGCTGTAATGCCAGTTGAATTTGTTTCTAGAGATAGGATGCCTGTAATTGGAAAAAACAATGTGTGTAACGATGTATCCAATTCTTTTGTTTGTTTAAAGTACTCTTTCAGTGAATTGTTTAATTTATGTCCAACTCGTTTTAGACGTCAAGTTCCTGAAATGAATGCTTTTGTGCCATATCCTGCTAAAAGAATTCGCAAAAAGAAAATAAAAAATGTTGGATCATTGGCCATTAAAAAAATGAGACTTGTCCTTTGCCGAGGCCCATAACCAAAGCAAAAGTCAAAAAGGTCTCAAAAAGCCAAAAACCGAAGGTAATCTAGTCATCAAGGACGTTGACTATGTTGAGGGATTATCACATAATCTATATAGCATAGGACAGCTCTGCGATATAGGACTAGAAGTAACATTTAGGGCTAAGAACTGCAGTGTAAAGAGTATGGATGGCAAAGAAATCCTATCCGATTCCCGTAACTCTAACCTTTACACCATAGACGTATCTAAGCTCATAGTTAAGGATAACATTTGCCTTTTATCAAAAGCCTCTTCAAAAGACTCTTGGTTGTGGCATAGAAGGTTATCCCATTTAAATTTTGACAATACCAACAAGCTGGCTGCGAAACAACTGGTTAAAGGTCTCCCAGAATTACGATATCAAAAAGACCATCTTTGTGGAGCTTGTGAGAAAGGAAAGATGAAACGATCGTCTCACAAACCAAAACCCGAACCATCAACGAAGAGAGTGTTGGAGTTACTTCACATGGATTTATGCGGACCCAAAGCATAAATGGGAAGCGATATGTGTTGGTTATCGTTGATGACTACTCACGATATACCTGGGTTAAGTTCTTGCCATCCAAGGATGAGACAGCTCAAGAAATCATGGATTTTATAAAGAGTGTCGAAACCCAACAGAAACTGTCCATTCAATCAATCAGACGTGACAACCGCACGGAGTTCAAGAATTTTGTAGTTGAGGGCTTCCTTCGATCCAAAGGTATTCAACATTAATATTCTGCTGCTAGAACACCTCAACAAAATGGAGTCGTGGAAAGGCGTAACCATATCCTTGTGGAAGCCGCTCGTATAATGCTAACCTACTCAAAGCTACCTAAATTCTTGTGGGCCGAAGCCGTATCAACAGCTTAAATAAAACTCCTTATCAACTCTTTCTGAATAAACTACCTTTTATCAAGTGCTTACGTGTATTTGATTGCAGGTGCTATGTGCTTAATGATAAAGACAACCTCGGGAAATTCAATGAAAAA
This sequence comes from Centrapalus pauciflorus, assembly GCA_020465985.1. Taxonomy (NCBI): domain Eukaryota; kingdom Viridiplantae; phylum Streptophyta; class Magnoliopsida; order Asterales; family Asteraceae; genus Centrapalus; species Centrapalus pauciflorus. Next base: position 66,496 of record JAANYP010006186.1, on the reverse strand, counting down.
GCGGATGAAGCGATCTTCATGGGATACTCATCCAATTCGAAGGCTTATCGTACATTCAATACCCGAATCAGGACAGTCAATGAATGTGTGCATGTCACATTTGATGAGTAGGCTGAACTGGCACCCGAAGTTGATCATACAAGACCACACATTACACAAATGCCTGGAGACTCTCCTGATCACTCTACTTCTTTTTCATCTTTCGATTTAGTTAATTTATTTGATCCGTTTTACGTAGAATTTTTCGGTCCTAACGCTAATGTTTCTAATGTTGCTAATAATGTAGGTAATCCATCCAACAATTCAACTGTACCACAAATTTTATCTGATCCATCTTCATTCACATCATACCCTCATCCATCAACATCATCCACTGATACATCCGCAGTTGAATCTACTCCTGAAATACCCTCGCATATAATGCCAAATATCCTTCCTTCATGTAACATCCCTAATTTTAAGTACATGCAATTTACAAATTTTAAGACTTAATTATTTGTATTAAATGGATTATTATGTCAATTTAATCAAATTACGTTCATAAATTATAAATGAGAAAAAATACGAAGTTGAAGGGTGTAAAGTGCAAATAGGTCAAAATAACAAATAAAAGAAGAAAAATCCCTCATTTTCAAAAAACTCACTCTCTCTCTACTCTCGCTCACTGTCTCTCCTTCTCTCACTTGAACCCACGGCTTCAATTCAAGGAACACAAGAAATCATCAAAATAGGTGTAAAAAGTTGGATCCAAGTTGCAATTTCGGGACTATAATCAATAGAACAAACGATTTGAGGTAACATTTACATAAAAATCGTGAAATTGAAGAAATGGTGTTCGGTTTTCATAATAACTGAATCAATGATTCTGGTATAGGAACTTAATGCATGATAGAAATTGTTGTTGCTATGTTTAAATCGAGTGTTGATTATGTAGTATACAATATTTATGAAAAATGGACATAAATGGTTTGAATTGGTATAATAGTGTTATGTTATAAGTTAAAAAGTGTACATTAAGTTCATATTTGCAACTTTAGATATAGAAATATGCAAAAATGATCAAAAGTATTTTCTAGGAAAAGTTGGAAAATTTACTAAGTATGAACTCGGTCCGGATCCATCCGAGTTCGGAGCCGTATCCCAATTTGGACCAACAGTCAATTCGGACCACCCCATTTCGGGTCCATCCCAATTCGGACCCCAACCTATTTCGGACCAAAACCTACTTCGGACCTCCACCCCATTTCGGACCATCCGGATTTCGGACCATCCGAATTCGGATGTGGTCCGAATTCAGTTGGAATTTCATTCAAATTTCAGGAATTTATGTTTTAAGCAATCACTGACATAAATTCACTATTAGACTGACTTGACAAATCATTATGGTGTTATCAAACACACATTGATTCAGAGACACGACACACTGTACAAACCATTGTGAGTAATAGATTATCATTCTAACATTTATTATCTTTGCCTTCACGTTTTACATATTCAATGGCATGTTCACATTGTTCATATACATCAATTGGCACTCATGATAGATTTGTTGTTATGATGCACACTCGTACTTGACATGTAACACACATGTAGCCAGCGTTCGTTTGAAAGTGCATGTATTTACATCATGCTTGCACTGCATGATCATTACTTCACAATCTGATGCGACCTGGACTGGGGCCGACAGCAGGCCACTATCGGGGACTGATCATCCCACTCGTTATCCTGGTCAGGTTTGGCACATCCCCGATCAGCATTTGAATTGCCAACCCCATGTTTGCATTGCATGGTTTTACACATACTACGAGGCTTACACTGCCTGTTTACACACTATGTTGGTACAGAAATATATGTTGAATGTATAATCTCTTATCTCATTAAGCAAATTAGCTTACTGTTGACTCACAATGTTTTCAGGCAAAGGGAAAGGTGTAGTTGAACCTTCTACTTAAGCATTTCAGTTTAATATCCCAGAGACTTTAGAAGCTATTGGTACATAGATGTAGTAGCTTTGGGCTGGGATTTGTTACTTTCAAATCAAATTGTGATGTTGTAATAGTTAGACTTTAATCACTGTAGACATGTACTCTTATTGCTTTAGTGTGGAACTGCCGAAATCTGAATTAAGTATCAATTTTAATTATCATGTTATTCGTTGGGTTGTGTGTTGATCCTGGTGATTTCAGTTATACTATCTATATATCATGAGGACGTCACACTTCATCTGAACATTCGGAACTCGAACCGGAACCAGTGGTACCATCACTAGAAACCATTGACCATGAATCATCATCCATCCCCACTTTAACCACTGAGATTCCATCCCGAGCACCCCTTCCACACGAGACTAAATGGACCCGAAGTCACCCAACCTATCAGATCATTGGTGATGTCTCAACTGGTGTCTAAACACGTAGGGCGTCTGGTAATGAATTCTCTTCGCATCATTCCTTAGTATGATAGAGCCTACTCGTGTGGATGAAGCTCTAAAAGATGCAGACTGGATAGTTGCAATGCAAGAATAGCTCAACCAGTTTGAACAGCTCAGAGTATGGCGGTTAGTTCCCAAGCCAAAAGACCGAACAGTTATCGGAACAAAGTGGATCTATAAGACAAAATAAGATGAGAATGACATTGTGATAAGGAATAAAGTGAGACATGTTGCCAAAGGCTACCGACAACAAGAAGGGATAGATTATGACGAGACCTTTTCTTCAGCTACACGGATTGAAGCTATCAGAATCTTCTTGGCGTACGCAGCACACAAGGACTTCAAAGTGTACTAGATGGACGTCAAGACTGCCTTTCTTAACGGTGAACTTAACGAAGAGGTGTACGTTGAACAACCACAAGGATTTGTTGACGCACATAAACCTGACCATGTTTATGTGCTAGACAAAGCCCTCTATGGTTTAAAACAAGCACCTCGCACATGGTATGATAGTCTCTCAAATTTTCTTACCTCTGCTGGTTTCAGCAAAGGTGTGGTGGACACAACTCTGTTCACGAAAAAGGAAGGCTCACACATAATGCTAGTACAAATATATGTCCACGACATTATATTTGGATCTACTGACAGTAAATTCTGTAAGGATTTTTCAGCCCTAATAGAGTCCAGGTTCGAGATGAGTATGATGGGGGAAATGAATTTTTTACTCGGATTACAAGTAAAACAACTTCAGAATGGGATTTTTGTGAACCAGTCGAAATATACTGTTGATATTCTCAAGAATTATAAGTTAGACTCTTGCACGAGTATCGCAACTCCCATGGCCTCCAACTGTAAGTTAGACACCGATCCTTCTGGGAAAAGTGTCGATAATACAACTTACAGAGGGATGATAGGATCCTTACTGTATCTGACTGCTCGTAGGCCTGATATAATGTTTTCAATATGTCTTTGTGCTCGCTTTCAGGCCGACCTAAAAGAATTACACTTAACTACGGTAAAACACATTTTTCGTTATCTTAAGGGTACACCCGATCTTGGTCTCTGGTATCCAAAGGGAACCGATTTCGATCTTACCGCCTTTTCAGATGTTGATTTTGCAGGTTGTAGAGTTGACTGGAAAAGCACGTCGAGAGGAATACAGGTCTTGGGAGACAGACTGGTGAGTTGGTCCTCCAAAAAGCAGAATTGTGTTTCAACATCCACAGCTGAAGCTGAGTATGTAGCAGCTACAAGCTGTTGCTCTCAAGTGCTGTGGATGAGAACACAATTTCGCGATTATGGATTCTCACTCACCAATATCCCAATTTATTGCAATTCTCGAAGTGCAATTGTTATCTCTTGCAATCCCGTGCAACACTTTCGAACAAAACATATAGATATCAGGTATCATTTTACTAAAGATCACGTAGAAAAGGGAACAATTGAGTTGTATTTTGTTGGCACGGAATATCAACTTGCGGATATCTTTACTAAAGCTTTAGACGAACCTCGTTTTCAGTTTTTAGTATCTCATATCGGCATGTTGAATCCACCTTCCAATTAAATATCAGAGATTGTCTTAAATAATTCTATTTCAAACCATCGTGTTTGAAATTCCTTTATTTTAGAAAATATAAATAATTTAAATTTAAGGGTGGTGTCACGAAATTAAAAGTCAATGTTTCCTTATCTATGTACATCTTTAATAATTAATGATCCTGACAAATTGTTGTATGAATTGTTCATCACTGAGTGGGACGCAAATTTAATACAGGTTTGTCTGTATCTTTAAGGCTAAATAGGTTCAAGGAATTAATCTGAAAAAGAAAAAGAAGCGAATAGGTGTTTATTTTAGGGGGAGTATAGTTTGGATGTTAATTTTTATAATTCTTTGTTCCATTTATTTGTATTATTTCTCTTAGTTAAAATTTATTAAATTTTAGGTTAATTATTTTTTTAGATTTTTAGGTTTAATTCAATTGGTCAGAAAATCTCAAAAGGATTTTATCTAATTTGCCTAAATTTTGCCAAAAAGCCAAAAACATTTCATTTTTTATTTTATTTTATTTTATTTAGTCTTAACTTAATTGCTAAAAGAAAATCTCAAAAATATTTTATTTTGCAATTGCTTATTTTTGTTTCAAAGAAAAATAAAAAAAGATTTGTTGTATTGGGCAAAATTTTTTTTGTTGTTGTTTAAAAATGTTTGATTTTTAAAAGGAGTTAATGGCCCTACTTTTTTTTTTGTTTTAACAACAATATCCGGCGGCCCATGTGCTGATTTGGGCGCGGATCCTTTGGCCCGACCCGACCCGTCTCCCTATAAAATGGGCGGGTCAACGGTCAAGGGTCTCTCTTCATTCTCTTTCATGTTATTTCAAGCAGACTTCTTCTTTCTCTCTTCCCCACCGACGAACAAAACCCACCCAAATCCTCCATTTTCGAACTTCAAGCTTCTCAGATCTTCATTTTCTTTCGTTTTTCTTGCATTTCTTGACATCGGCACTACCAGATAACACTTTTATTACTTTCTTTTAGCATTTAACTTCCTATATTAACTGTTTGATTCTCGACTTTTTCATGGTTTTCATATTCGGTTTTTTCTTTTTTTTAAGTCACTTAATCTGCTTCTTTCAGTTAGTTGTAGTTAATGAATTGTTCCTTACTTGTTTTTAGTCAAGGATCTTCAATTTTATGCATTTTTATCAAATTTTCAACTGTTCACGTTGCGTGCTGCATGAATGAATTTAATGAACTGATGAACTTCGGACATCCGAATTCGGATGTGTCCCTTAAACGGAATTCACAAAATTTTCAAATACAAAGACCGAATTCGGACACTGTGCATTCGAACTCGGACCACTGTAGATCCGAATTCGATCCTTAAAAGAAAGTTAAAAAATTTCATTAAGTCTAAATTCTCATATACTATGCATCCGAAGTCGGATGAGATCCGAATTCGGTCCCCATCCGAATTTTGGATTCCATCCGAATTCGTACCATTCCATCTCATTGCATACATTCATCCGATTTCGGTCCTCATCCGAATTCACATCACCATCCGAATTCGAACCATCCACATTCACAACTTCATCCGAATTCGGACCATCATTATCATTCTTCATCCGGATTTTAGCTGGATCTGAATTCGGTCCATCCGAAATCCATCACTTAGCATTTTTTAAAAAAAAATTCAACTTTTTGCGTTTTCATTAAAAATCAAAAACCCAAAAAGATTTTCATTCCGGTGCACCATTGGTTAGAGTTAGGATCAGTGTTTGAGTGAAAATGTCTGTTCTAACATTGGTCTCTTAACGATTGACTTTGGACTTTATTTAGTAGAATTGCATTCTACTAATAAAGACCCGATGCTTTAAATAGATCAGGCAGTTTCTATTTCACCGTTACGCAGACTAAATATCAATGTCTTATCATCTAAAGTTTTATGTTCTAACTTTGATGCACCTTTACAGCGATCATGGAACCTGCAGTCGCCCTTACCATACCCCATCCCCCCATTCCTAATAACAATGCCCAGTTACCCGAGGAATCCATTCTTCCCCAAGCCGAATTCGTTGAGTTCATGCCACATAATTGGCAGCTTGATGTGTACATACTCACCCGCGAAACCGAAACTCTATCTTTTGACATCCTGACAAACCACCAAATCTACTATTTTCTTTCCGCAGCCATCTCCGTTCCCCAAATCTACCTACAACAATTCTTGCATCGGTTAAAATTTGTCGCCGATGCCGAACCACACTTCACCACCACCATAGACTGTGTCCCAGTCAAGAAAACCACCGCAGCCATACGCCATATCCTACACCTACCCGCTGAAGCCCATTCCCTACATCGCCTTCACTTTGCCCCCATTCCTTCCCTCCAAGAAACCCTTAATGAAATTCAAACCTTGGGATATGACGGTCCACTCACCAAACCTTCAGACTTCAGGACCAAGAATCTACAGGCTCACTGGAGGATTCTTTTTTACGTAATCAACAAGTGCTTTACCGCCAAGCATGCTGGACACGACTCAGCATCTGCTCAAAACCTAGCAATGTTCGCTGCCTTTGCTTACAACAGACATTTTGATTACGCAGCTTTCCTCTTCGAGGAATTGAGAAGAGTTCATCTGGAGAGGGGCACCAAACGAGGACGGAAATACATCCCTCTCCAGTGTTTTCTACAACTAATAATTCAGTATGCCATTGACAACGACGACGACATACACAAACATCCAGAGGCAGATGTCTACCCTACAGTTTCGATTCAAAAGCTTAATCTGCCATAAGGGGCTCCTTCTGTACCAGTGATGACAATTCCACTCTCCCTTCTTCAACGGGCAGTGAAATCTGAAAGGGTTAGGGCGTACTTGAGAGAATTTTATCCGGATGAGGCTCGGTCAGATCCGACTGAGCCTACACAGTCCGAAGGTGAGATTAGAGTGAGTGAGGAAGAGGGAGAAGCGGCAGAAGTTAAAATCTTTGGGGTTAGGTGAGCGGGAGCTTAAGAGTGTGAGAGAGGGAAGAGCAGGTGAGGCTGTAGAGACGGCGGATTCTGAAAGAGCCGTCTCTGTTGTAAGAGGGATAGAAGTAACATCCGAGGGTGACCACAGCCCAATAAACCGGACAACCCACTTTCAGACCATTAGTCTGATGGTCGAACTCACCCCAACCACCCACTTAGCATCCTCTCAACATGGTGCTACTTCATTGCACGGGGATTTACCATGCACGCCATCACCCTCTCATTCGGAGAGTCGTGGTGTTGAACGAGGTCACACTCCGCCCCATGTGACCGAACATATTTCTCCCAAGATTCACTCCCCACCCCCACACACATTGCACGACGCGTTCGTGGCGTCCCATCAACCAGCTGCCTCCGTGGCGGCTCGTCAAACTTCTGGATCTGCGCATCCCATTGTGGAGCCAGAGATGACAGAAGGAAGACCTGAAGTGGCTCCATCTATGCCATCCACTTCAGGCCATCTCCAAATAAACTTAGAGATGTTAACGGCAGCTCTACGTGCTGCCGGTGTTGTTACCCAGGCTGCCCTGGACGCCCACAAGGAGGCTGTCAAGGAACGACATACCGCCCTTCTATAATTAATTAAGGCTAAGGGTGTCGCCACTCAGGATGTGCCTCCAACAGGGACCCGATCAGTCTAAATGATGATTCAAGAGCTATCAGATAAAATAGACGTGCAGAACCGCTTAATACATCAAGTCCAGGAGAAACTAAACTCCCGCATGGACTGTCTAGAATCTGCAGTGATGGAGCTCCAGTGCCGTCCCCAGTCTGAGTCCTAAAAGAGGAAGCATGACGATCAAGACGACCCTGATCGCCATGAGGGGGAGAAGCGCCAAAAGACTCCGTCTGAGGACCTTATGTTGATCGTAGGGGGAGCAGAATCAGAAAGTAAATAGGTTCAGGGGTCAGGGGATAAGATGCACGAGGCTCAGGAGTACATGATGATAGAAGACGAACCCATGTTTGAAGGTCCAGCTGCATTGGATCCGATGACATCCATGGTTGAGTTCGAACCCTTACACGAAAAGGTTGAAATCATATTGGTGTCTGACTCAGACTCCAATACTGATGACAACCAACCCTTAATCATACCTAAGCCTGAGCCTGAATCACCACAAAACTCTCCGCCCCCATCTCCACAGCAAGAATCCCAAATAGTCCAAAGCCCTCCAAATCTCAAATTCCTCCCTCAGTCCAACCTATAACCAAAGTGCAATTTATGGAGCCAGGACCCTCAGAAACCAGGCGGGTAGATAGATTTGATGACCCTCTTGAGCAGCCCGGTGTTTATGATGACAGTGATTTGTATTGGGTGGAGTGGTACTCGAGAGGTGAGGTACATACTCTGCCACATGAGTTGAAAGAGGAATTAAGACAAGAACGGCGGGGGAAAATTTTCAAATTACTAGAAGCTAAATCTTCAGAGATAGAAGAACCCCCCGTTCAGGGCCTCAATGAATTACTACAAAAGTTTCCTCCAGAGCAGTTCCAGAATCCTTTTCTGGAAGAACGGTTTAAGATGGTGTTCAGAAAAAAGCCAGGGTCTTACAGCAGGCGCTTACCAGAGCAGTTCCAGAATCCTTTTCATGGAACTTTCCAACGTATCCAAAGCTGAACAGGCCGAGTACAAACAATTGATGCTCAGGGAAAGGAGGTCCAATGTCTCGAAATCTAAGATAAAGAAACTCCTCAACAATATAATGTGCAGAAGAGCGAAAGTATTGTATCCTGCCTTTCAGGTAGAGAGAGAAGATGGCATAGTGGAGGAGTTCTACGAAAATGACTTGGACTTCATAGATGTGGACGACGTTGAATTTCTACACAACCGATGAGACTTAGAATCAGAAAGTGTCTGTCTCACATGACTGCCGTAGGTGCCTCATTCGAAGTATGAACCGCCACTCTATTATCATGTTCCTCAAAGATTTTCAAATGGCGATAGAGAGCTCGCTGGTTAAAGTTGGTCTACGAGCCCCTGACCAAGATAGCTTTCTTATTGCCCACTATCCTGCTTACAGAATCATCTTTAGAGGAGGCCCAAGAGTTATTTTTGTGAACTAGAAAGGTTATAAGAGATTCATGATGCTCAACCAGATCCAGAACTTAGATGCTCACCGAAGGAAATTCAGGATACCCTCAGCGGCATCGAATACCTGAACGAACGGCTACACATGAGACAAGTGATTAGACGATTTGACATCATCCTTGGGCTTCGTGAATCAACTGACCATGCTAGAGTTCCAGGACCTCCACATTGGTCGAAAAGGGGGAGATTGTTAGATATTAAATTTCGATCGTGTGGATTTATTTTGTAATAATTATTTAGTTTATGTTTAGTCTCGTATTTATTTTCTAGTTAGTTTATTTGTATGGAAAAGTTCAAGGGGCAAATGTGTCATTCCTTAATAGTTAATTAAAGTAGCCTACACATAGGCTCCTAGGGTTTGTATTCAATGTACACGGTTGACAATATTGAAAAGGAGAGAATATCATTTAGCCGCCCTTTTCATCATCATTCTCCAACATTCCTTTTGTTCTTCATCATTTGACAATTATTGAGTTTGCATTCTTCTTGTGAGTGATAAAGAAACATTTGTGTGCTGACTACATCTGGGAATCTATTACAACAATCCTTGAAAAAACTTTCAGGCCTGATCGTAAAGATTGGTCTAAAAAATTAGAGGATGCTCTATGGGCATACAGAACCGCATTTATAACACCAAGTAGTATGTCCCCATACAGACTTGTGTATGGTAAGCTTTGCCATCTCCCAGCGAAATTAGAACACCGAGCTCTATGGGCTAGAATTCGTAGAGAAACCTACGAAAGCGCTAGAATTTATAAAGAGAAAACTAAGGTTTTCCACGATAGAATGATTAAAATAAAATATTTACCAAAGGAAATAAAGTTTGGTTATTTAACACAAGACTTAGACTATTTCCCGGTAAATTAAAAAGTAAATGGACAAGTCCATTTATTGTAACGAATACCTACCCACACGGTGCGGTAGAAATACATGACCTAAAAGGTGGTGAGTCATTTAAAGTAAACGGACATAAAATTAAATTATGTTCAATGGGCCACCAATGATATGTTAGTATATGAAATCATTAGACTACAAGATCCTAAGGTTATTTAATTAGTTTAGGAGCAGTACGTCTCGCTGAAGACGTAAAACTTAGCGCTTTCTGGGAGACAACCCAGAGTAATTTGATTAGTTGAATTTTATTATTTTTATGTGTGTTTATTTGCTTAGTTGTGTTACTGTGTGTACCCAATTAAGTTTGGGAGGATTCATCCTCCTAAACTTGCTTGTGTTTAGAAATTATGATTTAAATTAAATAATAAGACCCCGCATCATAAAATAAAAATTTAAGCACGTAACAAAATTATTTTAGCCCAATAATATGAGCGTATGTTGGGGAGAATATCCGTAAAAATATTTAAAAAATTAAAGAATTAGGGTAACAAGTGCAGTGCACGGCCCAAATCGCAAATCCAGAGGCCCGGGCGCAGGAGGGGCACAAGCCTGCGCGTGCCGTGCGGCCCGACGCGCTCAAAATTTTATAAAAATGGCAGTGATCATTCCCGTAAGTTCAAAAACCTAATTCCGGTTCCAGAAGACGGCAATTTAAAATTTCTAAGCCTAAAAACATCAAAAATTCGTCTTTTCTACGTCAATTCTTTGATCCAACGCTTCATTAGAATCCTTTAAACTTCATTCTACATCAGTTTCACTAGGTTTTTATCACGCATGCATTTAATTAATATAAAAGGGTTATTAATAATTTTCAAAGGTTCATTTAATTAATATAAAATTATTTTTACAAAACTTTTATAAAAATCATGCATTTTTTCATATTTATTATAAATTATAAACGTATTGTCGTAAAAGATGATATTTTTATTGAGAATTTAAAGTTCACGCATTTGATAGGGTTAGATTGGGCTCACATTGTTGGTGAGACTTAGTATTAGTTAATTATTATTGAAAAAGGGTGTTAAAATTATCATGCATTATTTATATAAAAACCCCACATTTTTAATCCTTGGTTTTTGGCATTATTTTTAGATGTCAACCCAATATCATGCAAACGGTAACCGTCCTGGAACCTCTCAAAAACCTAGAATGAGAACACACGACCCTAGGGATGTTCGTTTTGAAAAACCACTTAATGTGGAGTTCCCTGAAATTCCACCAAACACTAACAATGGTAAACCCCCTAGGTTTCTCATAGAGCGTAGCATAAAAAACTGATTTTGACAATTTTGAAATTTTGGAGTGTTTTGAGAGGCTAGGATGGGCTAAAGCCATACAATGGGAACTTCCATATATCCACACTAGTTTAGTCCAACAGTGTTTCGCCACAATGCGTAGGATTGAGAGGTCTGAAGAACACAATTTCGAGCTAGTAGGAAGGGTAGGAAATAAAGAGGTGTTAATCTCTAGAGAAAAATTATATGAAAATTTCATAATTGACACTGAAACACCTCGTCCTATGGAATTATGGACACTGTCTAATACCAGGGGGATAGAATGCGTACAGTTAACATATGGACTAATCAATGCGATCAAATGATAGCAACCGTTTTTGGTATTTCAATTAGAGATGCCCGGACCTATACCGCCTTCAACAGAGGTGATTTATGCCCTTTAGCCAAAGGTATGTGGAAGCTTGTTATCTTTAACATACTTCCACATCATCAAGACACCACATATGTGAAACAACAAGACATTCTAGTAGTGCACGCATTAATGACTGCACACCCGACAATATCCTTACGGTACATTATCATGCAAAATTTATGGGAATGCCATATCTTAGGCCAAGGGATAAGTTACCCCCATTGTAGGATGTTAACCGAATTATTCATGATAGAAAACACTGGGTCTGAGGATTTGCCCATACAGATCCTTAACCCATATACCCTATGGTTTACAAGATTTACGATGGTAGGGCTAGTTTTTTGAATGTACCGAGAGGGGTTTCCAAATTCGTTGTCCAAAGTCTACTAAACTAACCCAAATCCCTTTCAAAGACCCAGAACATGTACCTGAAATACAGAATAATAAAGGACAAGCCCGAATGGAAGTTGATGAAGATGATCAGAGGCCGTGGAAGAGGGTCGAGACCGTTGATCTTTTTTGTGATCAAGTGCACAAGTTGAAGGAAACAGTTGGAGCTTTAGTAAACGCAAGTACATTTTGATTAAGGAGATCCAAATGCTTCGGGAAAATCAAAAGAAGAATGAGCAATTGTTAAACACGTACTTAGACTTTCTCACCAACCTTCAGATCACTGTCGGAGAATTGGAAGAAACCGTGACATCTCAGAACGAATGATGAATTTTATAATTATTTGCATATTTTTTTTAATTACGTGTGCTAAAACATTAAGTATGGTTTGTATTTTATTTTTTTCTGATGTGGTGGTTCGGTTTGTTTATTTATGTTATTTGGATTGTAATAGTACTTTATTTTTATTTCAATTTTAAAGTGTGATGTTTATTTAAGCTCAATTATAAAAGATGAATTTTGTTTATTTGTTTGTTTAATTTGAATAAGGAATATGTACCGATCTATCTTTCTATGTTTTTATCCGATAAATTTATCTTGATGTGACGAGGACGTCACAAAAGTCTAAGTTGGGGAGGGTAGGTTATAACGATAAAATTATATAATTAATTTAGCCCTTACAAAAATTTTTAGACTACATTCCATATCAAAAACTTGAAAGATTTACAGCCCCGCGTACCAAAACAGTAAAAAATTGAAATTTCAGCTGAGTTGGAGGGGGGGGGGGGGGGGGGGGGGGGGGCGCAGGCCTGCACTAGCCCTCCGTCCCATTGAATTTAAAATCAGTTTTGAGCCCCAATTCACCAATTTCACAACCCTAGAACAAGAAACCACGGTTGGGTGTACGGCTCTCTCTCAAAAACATCATTTTTGTGCCCAAAATTTGCAAATTTAAGCTTCAAAACACCTACATTTTCATAAATATCAAAGATCTAGGCTAGAAATCACCTCTTTGTGGGTAGTTTCATCCATTCTTGAAGATTTTTGGGTAGAGAAAGTGTGGAAGAAAAAAGCTAGAGGTTAAGAGGAGTGATTTTGAGGATTACGGGATCCCATATCTTTTTAACTATTTGGGGTGGGAAGGTGTGTTTGAGTTGGGTGGTACTGATATTTATCAGTCTGATGTATTCGAGTGGATGTGTACCCTATGAAGAGAGACGGGTCGTTCAGCGAACGACTTTAGGTTGATAGGCACCGTCCATGGTAGGGACGTGGCGATGGATGCACAAATCCTTCGCCATTTATTTAATTAAGATACTGGGGTAGGCTACGAAGGGTCTAACCAGCAGGGGTGCGAGTATTGGAATGAGGCCCAATCGGCCTTTACTGATATGACTTGGTCAGGGGAGTGGATGGAGCAGGTTAATAGAGTCTTTATCCCATCCATTTTGGAGTCCGAGTCCTCCACTTCCTATAACCGAAATGGTTTATCTCCGAGGTGTAAGGTGCTTCACAAGATTCTTGTGCATAACATCTTACCTCGTGATAGTGACATGACCAAAGTCAGGCATAGGGATATCACAGTCATTCACGCCCTTCTTAAGGGTAGGCCCAGACTGTCCTTTGCATGAACAATTATGAATGATTTATGGGCCATGTACGACACAAGAGAGAGGACGATCATCCTTCATGCTTGGTTGATCTCCAAGTTCCTTGAGTGGACGGGCTCACTTTCGCCCGATACCCTGCTATCCCCCATTTCGGCGATGTTCATTTCGACCGCCATGTTCCCTACCTTGATTTTTAGGGAAGTTGACGATGGGTTCGAGATATTCGACAAAGAGACAAATAAGTCATATATCGAGGACTATACAGAGGAGGAGAGGAGAGAGAGAAAGAGAGAGAGAGAGAGAGAGAGAGAGAGAGAGAGAAGAAGGCCGCCAGTGAGGCGGAAGTTCGGCATTCTTAGCCGAACCTAGGTGTGTCTACCTCGCGCAGTCGAGGTAATGATAGTTTTGATTTTGACCGCATGATGAGGTGGATTGAGGATATAGCCATGGGTCAGGGTGAGTTCCGAGAGGATGTGACCCAGAGTCTAGATGAGATGAATGGGCGTATGACCCATATTTATGATAGCTGGTCGATCACTTAGCGGGTCGGGTAGATCAGTTACAGGATGGGCAGAGAGCCCTGGCATACAAAAATGCCTACTACCAGCACCATGAATGGGCATATTGGGAGGGAGTCCGACACCACGATGACTCCATGGCCGGTATGTCATATCAGTCTTATGAGGATTACACCATGCCCAACTTCCAGGCCTATAACCCTGCGTAGATACTTATCAGCGCTATCCGGTGTATGGCAGGCAGGAACTCCCAGACCCGATACCTCCTCATTTGTTTCCGCCGACTGCGCAGTTCACCCATGGCCAGAACCCGTATACCGACTTCTTCAACAGCGTCTTCGGTCCTCCTCCGCCGCCGGCTCCTTCATTTGAGTGATCGAGTACTATCTTTCCTTATTCGTTACTTTTATGTCTTTAATTTTATTTTATTTAATTTCTTTATCGTAATTTCATTTTAGTTATTAGCCGAGTCCTATATAGAGTTTATAATGTTTATATAGTCTGTCATTTATTCCCCATTTGAGTCTTGTTTGCTGATCAGGCTGTGGAATATGATGATACTTAGAAAATACATGTGCGAGGGAATTGGCTAGTGTTGACAGGATATTTTATAATTAAGAAAACGTGTCGTAGTAATAATTAAAATTTTTTGCCATGTAAAATGAATTCAAGTACGTTAAAATTTATTTGGGCTTAAATATAAGTAATGTGTCAAAAGATTTTGGAAACCCATGCAATAAGGGCGAGAACTTAATCATGTTTTAGCCTCAAAAGTAAGTTAATTGTAGTCTAGATGGTTCGGGAAATTAAGTCCGTAGGGGTACCACTCATGCCTAATCCCCTAAAACCATTTGGTTTGGGAGTGGTTGACCGAAATCTCGTTATATGGACCATGTAGCTAATATCGTGAAAAGAAAATATATAAAAGCACAGTATTAAAAAAAGAATTTGTTGTAAACATGCAAAGAGGGAAATGATGGTCGGAAAACCCACATGTTTTAAGTATTGTAACCTTGTGCTAAAAGGGTATTTTCAAAAGTGAGATACATTATATAAGTTATAAGATAAGTATATTTTAATTGAAAACGTCTTCAATTTAAATGTTAAGAATTTTAATGCATTAGTACGAAGGCTAACTTGACAAAAAATTCCTAGACTCACTGCCAATTCTTGCTCGTTACTTAGTTAGTTCTGATTCTAAAAGCTTGTTCGAGGACGACTAAGAGTTAAGTTGGGGAGATTTGATACGTCTATAATTTTTATAGTTTCTGAGTCATATTATGATCATTTTAAGCACCGATACTTCGTAAAATCCATATTATTACTCCAAGTTTGTATTTTAGGCCCATGATGATAAAAAGAAGCAATCCGAGAGAATTCAGAGCAAACCGGGCTGAGGGGGCGCAGGCCAGCGCCACCCTCCGCTCCACATAGCACCCAAACTTTCCAGGACCCGGGTGCAGGGGGGGCGCTGGCCTGCGCTGGTACGGTGACAAAACACGTTTTTCAAATCTGGAAACCCTACCCTCGATTCCCTATTATATGAGTGAAGGGGCAGCTTTGGAGAGGAGTCCCAACGTGTGTGCAAGAGTGCCGAAGCCCTGTCGGAGTGGATCTACGATACGAGAACGAAGACGGTGGTTTGCAAGCTTCCCAATGGCTCAGATCTGTAATTGTCACGAGCATACGATGAGCGGCTAATCCCGTTAGCCATTTGCGGAGGATCTACGGCTAAGTTTACTTTTCTTTAATTTCTTATGTTTTGATGTATTCGTATTGAGCTGGATCTATTATGTGTATGCAAATGATAAACATTTGGCTATGATTATGGTTCTGTGTTGCGATTGGTAAAAGGAAGATAGTTTATAGTGGTGTTATTATTTGTGTCGAGTCCATTAGTTTAGGGATTAAGACGAGTATTAATGTTGCATACGCTATGTCGAGAGTTATTGGTTAAAATACATTTGATTAATTTAGTCCCGCAATTGATTATGTCTATGTGATTGTTGCATGAAATTATAGTGAGTAATAATTATGTCGTGGTGATTCCGTGAATGGTTATTCGTCTCTTGATTGGTTATCTTCTTCTTTAGTCACTTCATTCTTAATTTTAGTTACAAGCAATAGCAAATCATTACTTTAAACAACTCATTCAAATCCACAATTTTCACAATTTAAATGCTTTCAATAAACTTAAACTTATAAGGCTTATAACCTAATCCTAATTACGACCACATTCCTTGTGGATTCGACCCTTATTTCTCTAGCTAATTAGCGGATTTAAGGATTAAATTAGCGGGTCACAACGACGGCCCGTCAGGCACGAACACGCTTTTAAACACTTCTTAACTTCAGATTTGTTGATGAAATAGTGAAGGATTCGTGTGTGTTCTTGAGGTGTAGTGATGAAGAAGATGAAGAAAGGAGAAAAATAAAATGAATTTGGGCGGTATTTATATACTTTGAAAAACCGGTTCCCCCCAAACCCGATAGGGGAACCCGACCCAATGCCCCACTAAATATCTTCCAAAAAAATATCTTAATTATTTAATAATAAAAAGAAAAAAAAAATAATAAATAAATAGAAATAAATCTTTTGGATTTTCTATTATATTAACTAATAAACTTAAAATTAAATAAGACTTAGAATTAAATAAAGAAAATTTAAATAAACTAATGAACTTAAAAAAAATAAAAGATTTTTGGGTTTTCTTTTAATTTAAAAATAACAACAAAAATTAATCTAAGAAAAATAAAATATTTTTGGATTTTCTTTATATATAAAACTTAATAATAAATAACTTAAACAAAAATAATAAACACATCAACTAGCAATATATTTTGTCCCCCTCCGAGTGTGCATATATGGAAATTTAGACACTCGGAATCTTACCTGGATGCTTCTTGATAAAGTATAAAAGAGAAAAATAAAGTAACACAAAGACTAGAATTAAATAACATAAACACGGAACATAATTTATCAGAAAATGTAACATTAGTGAAACGAAAATCTGTTTGTTGTGAAAGCAGAAAAACTTTGCAAGAATGTAGCAATTTAAATTAAATTATGTTAATAAATTCAACATACCTAACTTGTTCACCAGAAAATTAAAGCTTTTTTCATCCAAAGGTTTTGAGAACAAGTCAGCTATCTGATTTTCAGTGTTTACGAAATGTAATTCTACGGTACCTTCATCAACGTGATCTTTTATAAAATGGTACCGGATATCTATGTGTTTAGCGCGAGGGTGTTGTACAGGGTTACCAGTAATGGCTACTGCGTTCATGGAGTCGCAATAGATGGGAATCCGACTATGTCTGAAACCATAGTCTCAGAGTTGAGTGCGCATCCACAGCAGTTGTGAGCAGCAACATATTCTGCTTCAACGTTCGACAGAGAAACACTGTATTGTTTCTTCGATGCCCAACTTACCAGTTTGTCTCCGACGAACTAGATGTGACCCGAGGTACTCTTTCTGTCATGTTTGCAACCTGCGTGATCTACATCTGAATAGGCAGTTAGTTCGAAACTGGTTCCTTTCGGATACCAGAGACCAAGGTCAGGCATGCTTTATAAATAACGGGAGATTCATTTTACGGCAGCCAAATGAGACTCTTTAGGGTTGGCTTGAAATCGAGCATAAAGACAAGTAGAAAACATTATGTCCAGTCTACTAGCAATTAAATACAGTAAGGAACCGATCATTCCTCGATAAGCCGTGATGTCAGTGGGTTTACCAATTGGATCGACATCAGACTTTGAGGAAATGGACATAGAGGTTTTAATAGACGTACAATTTTCCATCTTAAGTCTCTTGAGGAGATCATGGATGTACTTTGACTAGTTTATGTGAATCCCGTCAGAAAGTTGTTTGATTTGTAATCCAAGGAAAAAATTCATTTCCCCCATCATACTCATCTCGAACCTCGATTCCATTAATTTTGAAAATTCTTTATAAAGTAAAGGTTTTGTAAATCCGAAGATAATGTCATCTACGTAAATTTGAACGAGTAGAATGTCATTACCTTAATGTCGTATAAACAGGATTGTACCAACCGTACCTTTGGAGAATCCAGAATCGAGTAGGAACTCAGTTAGACTATCATACCATCCTCGAGGTGCTTGTTTCAAACCATATATAGCTTTGTCAAGAGCATAGACATATGATGGTCTAGACTCAATGACAAAACCTTCAGGATGAGAAACATACACCTTCTCCTTCAAAATCCCGTTGAGAAACGCCGTCTTGACGTCCATCTTGTAGACGGTGAAGTCTTTGTGTGACGCGTACGCAAGGAATATGCGAATATCTTCAAGTATGGATACTGGGGCGAACATCTAGTCCTATCGATTCCTTCTTGTTGTTGATACCCTTTAGCCACGAGTCTGGCTTTGTTGTAGACGACAATCCCGTTCTCATCTCGTTTGTTTTTGAAGATCCATTTTGTGCCGATGATGGATCGATCCTTTGGTCGTGGGACTAACCTCCAGACGTGTAGTCGTTCGAACTGATGTAGTTCGTCATGCATTGCGTTCACCCAATCTGGATCTCGTAGAGTTTCGGTTATGGTTTTCGGTTCTATCTTGCTCAGGAAAGCAGTGAATAAGCATTCGACGTTGGTAGCTCTTCTAGTTCGAACCGGAGCGGACTTATCCTCAATTATTTGAGATTCGGGGTGGGATAAAGTCCATTTGCGTAGAACCGGTATGAGCTCTTCTACGGATTGGGGTGAATCAGATGGGGTTGAGTCAGTTTGAGGAGCATCAACCGGTGTCGAAGGTTCTGAGGCTATATCTGGGTTCAGGTTAGGAAAAGTAGAACTGGTTGGGGATTTGGGAGATGTAGGTGTGGGATCAGTAGGTGTGGGCTCAGATATATCAGGGGTAGGTGAGCTTGGATTGACTTCCTTTGTATCTACATCAGTTTTAAGAAAAGAGTTAAGACTAGACTTAGAGTGTGGATATAATAAATCAAATAAGGAGTCTAGGTCTAGATCATCTTCTCCGATTGGCGTAGCGGAGGTGGATGCAGATGATGGATGAGTCGGTTCAGACGATTGTTGAGGAGCCGGTTCTGAAATGATGTATTTAGAAACGTTCTCGGACTCAACTAAATCATCAAATGTGATATTCACACTCTCATTAAGTGTTCTAGTCTGTTTGTTGTACACCTGGTAGGAGGCTGAGTTCTTTGAGTATCCGATGAATACTGCTTCATATCATTTGGCGTCGAATTTACCAAGATTATCTTTGTCGTTTAGGATGAAACACCTGCAACCAAAAACACGGAAGTGTTTGACATTAGGTGCTCGTTTATTAATAATCACATAGGGTGTTTTGCCAAACCACTTGTTGATGGTGGATCGGTTTTGAGTGTAGCACGCAGTGTCCACGGCTTCAGCGTGTACAAGAGACTTTGAGTATGTGATCATGGAACGAGCTATTTTAATCAGAGTTCAATTCCGTCGTTCTACAACTCAGTTCTGTTGGGGAGTTCTGGCAGCGGAATATTGGTGGGTGATACCAACGGAATCTAGGAATGTGGTTAACTCTTTGTTTTTTAACACAGTCCCGTTGTCCGTACGGATGGTATGGGCTTCAAGTTGGAGGTTGACTTGGGTCTGATTTAGAAATGTGATGATCAGTTATGGCGTCTCATCCTTCGTGCGTAGGAACTTTACGCAAGTGTAGTGTGAGAAGTCGTCGACCATCACCAGAATATACCTCTTGGCATTTATGCTCTGAATGCGCATCGGACCACACAAATCCATGTGGATAGGCTCCAGGGGTTTTGTAGTGTTAGAGACTGGCTTCGGTTTGTGTGAGGCTTTCTTCATCTGACTCTTTTCGTAGGCTGCACACAGTTGATCTTTGTTGAACTTCAGTTCCGGTAGACCTCTGACGAGTTTGTTGGATACGAGCTTGGTTATGTTCT
Source organism: Centrapalus pauciflorus (assembly GCA_020465985.1). Lineage (NCBI taxonomy): Eukaryota > Viridiplantae > Streptophyta > Magnoliopsida > Asterales > Asteraceae > Centrapalus > Centrapalus pauciflorus. The sequence goes on along the minus strand of JAANYP010006186.1, from coordinate 46,451 downwards.
TGAAATTCAGATTAGAAAATCTCTTGTGCCATAACCAAGACTATTAAGATAAGGCCTTGGAAAGGAGACATTTCGACTTGTTGACCTTGACTTTAGAAAGATCGATGGTCTTTAGATTGGAGCGTCGAGTGCCGGCGAGAATCTCCTTACCCGTTGGAGATCGAATACTGCATCGAGTAGCTTTGAAGGATACTTCAAGTCCTTTATCACAAAGTTGGCCAATACTAAAGAGATTGTGGCCAAGACGTTGGACGTAGGAGACTTGAGTAATCTTTAGGTTTTCCATTTTGAGATCCCCAAAGACACATATTCAAGCAACACCGTCGTTGCCGAATTTCACCGAACCACCATCAGTTGACGTGTAGTTGGACAGTAGATCTTGTCGACCAATCATATGCCGCGAGCATCCAGAGTCTAGGATCTACACACTGTTTGCCTGAAAGCAAAGGACAGATCAGTGTGTGAAGATTGTATAGCGGAATTTGAACTGTGTGTTAAAAGCCGTTGAAAGTGAGGAACGGTCCTAATCCGAGGTGATTAGAAGCCAATGTCTGCAAGACAGTTAAGTGACGTTTGGTACCCAAATTGTACGAAATTTGAGTCCAGATGGATTAGCGTTTATTGTAGGGTTCTTAATGGGAGAACCAACATCGGTCTTAGAGATAGTACACTTAATGTCGTTGTTTGCAGAGATGCTATTTTTAGGGACCCAAATAGACTTATATTTAATAGATTTGTTATTTTCCTTTTTAACCTTTTGTTTAGGTTTACGGCGGCGTCTATGTTTGAGTATAGGAGAATAATTTAACAATGTAGGTCTAGACAAACTTTATGGTGGTTTGGTCAAATTAAAAACTGATCAAATGAATATGCATTAATCTGAATAGCGTTCAAACAATTACAATCATTCAAAAAAGTACTAGAATGTAAATCAACCACACATTTGTCTTTTATTACATTGGAAATTAAAAACTTTGAATAATTAAAATTTTCTCCTTCACTCTTGACTTTAGATGCCGTCTTTTGAGGTGTGCCCTTTGGTGTTGCTCGATTTTCTGAAATGAAACGAACATGGTTGTTAGCTTTCACAGATTTTGAATTACTAGATTGTGTGTGCGATTTCTGTTTCCGAGAATTTAGTTTTCCTTTATTGCTAGAAGCAGTAGAATTTTCAGGAACATATTTTGAAGTGTTGCCAACATGTTCTGAGATTGATACGATCATCGGGGCTTTGCCTTTCTTTATTTCTAAGAGATGTTGTTATCTTAGAATTGACTTTGTGTTGCTACCTGGAGTTGAAATTATCTCCTTAAAGTTGTTAGTGACAGAAACTTGTTTTTCTAAACTCTGTTGATTAGAAACAAGTTGAGATTCTAGTCCCTTAATCGTGGCTAGAAGCTAATCTCGTTCTTTGTCAAACGAGTTGGCATCAAGTTTGAAATTTTGTTCTCGTACAGAATACTATCGTCTTGCCTCATTAAACTCATTTTCTTTTCTTAAAAAATGTTTCTGTCTGAATCAAACAAGTCTTTGGTTTCTTTTAACGTTAACCTAGGGGCATGGATTTTATTATTATTCAGTGAAGTCTCAGCCATAGAAGAATTATGACGAGCAATTTTGGCTTCTAGATCAGATATTTTCAGTGTAAAATCTATCCGTTCTTGCTCAAAATCTCGTGTTGTATTTTCCAGTTTCGGTTTTAGATCAGAAGGCTGTCTTTCTAGAACGGAATATGGTACATATACACGAGGTTTTGGCAGGTTCGGATCAATTTGGATCTCTTTTGGTTCAACAATTTCATCTTCTCGAAGTTTTATCTAGTTTTCCATGAAGAGAATCGTAATTTGACCAATCATCAACAAATTTTATTTCTTTTATATCAGGCCTGGCTCGTTTTTCTTCTTCTTCGGTTAGCACTTCTAGCAAGTCTATGTGATAAGGCATTTTAAAACCGTAAGCCATGGTCTCAACATCATACATTGGATCATGTTGTATGTTGACCATTTCATGCATGACTCCATGACCGGTATATGCTAAACTGTCTCTAGGTTTAGAATATTTATAGTTTGATCAGTTTGACCACGTTTGTAAAACCTATCTTCCATGTCTTTGAGTTTCTCTTTTAATTTTGTTTTCTCCCCCAGGACAGTGATAGGTGAAATCACTGTGGGATTTTGCAGACATAAGCACTTGATGATCGTATTCTAATTTAGCCAGTTTAGCAGTTACTTCAATTGTTACAGTATTAGTTTTAGACATTTGATCTTGTAAAGCTAAAATGTTTGTTTTCACATCAGTAGATTCATTTTGAGCATCCCGATGGGCAATTTGACAAACTTTTTACTTTTTGGCCTCTTTACGTAAAGTGTTTAATTCGACAAGAAATTCGGCGGGCAGAAAACTTACATCTTGATCTGAGGATGAATCCTTGCTTGAACTAGCGTCTTGAGCCATCAATGAGACTTCAGGTGCTGGAATCTTATCTTCTGCTGGCTGAGTGTCGGCTTTGAAAAACATGGGATCTGCAACATCCTCTTCATTATCGGTGTCTTCTAACCAGTGTTCCTCTTCAGCGAACAAGGCTCGACCAGCATTCCTTTGCTTAGCGAGATTGTACTTCGTCTTGTAATAGTTTTCATTCTTTTTCTTCAAAAGATGACATTAGCGAGAAAAGTGGCCCGGTTACCACAGTTGAAGCATCCTTTCTCTTTGTCATTTGCTTTACGTTCCTCCTCCTTTGGTTTCTCAGCGACTTCCCTCTTGTCATCATACTTTTTACTCTTGGCTTCTCGTTGAAGCTTGTTGGATGATTTGGGAAACATCTTATGAAAGGCATGATTGAGTAATGAGATTTGCTTTTGAAGGCCAGTAGCCTCAGGATCATTGTCACCATCATCAAAATCAGATTCAGAGGACTCAGAGAGAATTTTGAGGAGTTTAGCAGCAGTAGAGGACTTAGGTTTCTCGTGTATGAGAAGAGCAATGGTATCAGATGTGGTAGTTTCCTCTGGCTTCTTGAGTTCAAGCTTACCTGAGACTTCAGACTGATAGACTACAAGAATATCAAAGAGATCATGTATGCTAATGTCATTTATCTCACGAATCAAACAGACAAATTGTAAGGTCGCCTTCTTTCAGATTCTATCTTGACGCGACACCTTCCAACGAGTGTAGAATCCTCGTTAGCGGCTTGACGGATAGACCACACAAATGATATACGGATGCACACACTGTGTTAGACGAACAACGGAACGCCCCGACACGTGATTCTCTCCAAGAACAAACTCTCTAACACTTGCAAGTTCGAGATCGCCCTCTGCACTAATCACTCTGAAATTCAGCAAAAGTCTATGTAATTAATCGAATTAACCCTTAATTATAACACCTAGTTTGAATTTGCCTAGGACAAGTTCGAATAAGCCCAATGCCTTTCGAACTTCTCCTCTATAAATTCGAATCCTATTGTTTGAACTTATCTTTGAACTTATGTTTGAACTTATTGTAACACATTGCACCAAGTTCAAACATACATACAATCGCTATCAAACATATAACAAACAAACATATATCAAACACTTGTCTATACTTAGACTGCTATCGTCACACAGGATGCACTAACAGACTCCCCCTTGACGATAGCTTCTAACTATTTTTATTTTGTCTAAGTACTGGAGCTATATAAGCTACTACCTGCATACAATCTCTGATCTATTCACACTTTAACTATCTTTGGAACTTCCTGCCTTCAGATCTCTAGCCTTCATGAAAGAAAATTGGCTGATCATGAAGCTTTTGCAGGTCATCCTTGGATAGGTTGATCAGATGTAGAGGATCGTATACCTTCAAAATCACCTTGTCCTCATAGTCCTCCATCACTGCTTCTGCCGTCTCGTTGTCAACATACCACCACTTCATGTTTTTCAATACATCCTGTGGCATTGACTTCATCGGCACTTTCTTTATGCATCGGACTAGCTTGTAAACCATCCCAGCCCACGGCTTTCCAGTGATAGGATCTATTCTTGACGGATCTTCTACTCTTTTTCCAGATCTCGGTTTGAGCCTTTCGAACCTTCCAGACCGACCCTCCCTTCGTATGATTTTTGCAACTACTTCCGCATACGGGTCGTCTCTTAGGTTGATTAGCTCCTTCCATGCCAACTCTTTAAAATCACACTTGGGCAGTGTGTTAAACACTTTCAGCGTTCACCTCAAGTATTGAAGTCCATCTCTTCTTTTTAGCACAAATAGCTGCAGTTCTCTATCAAAGAACCAACTTAATATTCCACCTGAGAGGTTTCCAGAATCTGGTACTCTCATCCTCTTCTTCATCTTCAGCTCTGATTTCTTTTCTTCCTTTCGGAACCAAAGATTTATCAATTCTTCTCTGCTATGTTCTTTATCAGCTGAATCAAATTCGGAATCGTCCATAGATGCCAACTTAATTTCACCTATGTCAATCACATTTTGATCATTGTGCACATACCGTTCTATTATAGGTTGTGAAGGAATGATTACTTCATCTACATTGTCGTCTTCATCTTCCATTACCTCTTCATCAGATTTCCACTCTGCAATGTGTTCAGGGACGAACTCTCCTTCTTCAAGGTCTTCAATCTCATCTTCAAAATCAAACATTACCTCTTCTTCTTCAATATCCATTAGAGCTTCTATCATTTCACTCTCAACAGTCTTTGAAGTTTCACCTTCAACTCCTTCTTCCATTCTAGACTGACTGGGCTTCCCTTGAATTGTTGCTTGCTGAGTAGTCGAAAGATCTGCTAGCTCACCTTCTCTTACAGCATCGGGATCATTGTCGTCATCATCTATTCTTAACACTTCAGCTTCTCTGCAGCTACTCTCCCCCTGAGCATGTAGATTTTTCATTAACTGCTCCATGATAGTCTGTGTTGTTTTTATCTTAGACGCTTGATCTGCTACTATTGTTTTCAACTGAGCATTTTCCTGATCAAGTCTGGCAATATTGGCTTGAAGTTCTATCACTGCTGTAGATAGCTGGAAAATTTGGATTGTCTGGAAATCCACCTTTCCCTTCAGCTCTGTAAACCGCTGATTGTCGGTGAATGTCGATGATGTTGATGGAATGGATGTAGACGATGATGGAGTGATGGGTGGTTGAGCAGCTGGTATTACAGGTTCAGGAGCTGAGGTGGATGGAGCTCCCTGCATAAATCGGTGCCTCCTCGCCCTATGCCTAGGCACGAGTGGAGTTTCATCTCCTCTTCAAAATCGGAATCATCATCCTCTGAATCCTGAGCAGCTCTTGTTGTCATATCTCTTGTGCTGACTACTAGCCTCGATCCATATCTGCCAATTCTGACAGCCGGATTAACAGGTTCAACTTCTTCTACTTCCTCAGAACTAGATTCAGACTCGGAGGCGGTCGCTGGTTGACCCTTAGCCTCAGTCTGCATTATAGCTTCTTCTGTAACCCCTGCCACCGAGACCTCAATGTCCATTTCCTCACCATCGGGTGGCTGATATTCATCAATGTCTTTGAATATATCACGATACTGAATTGGAGGCTCCAATATATCATGAATTAGTTCAGCTGCAATATCTTGTTGGGCCTGAGTTCCTTGAGCCCATATCTCTTCTTGGGTCTCTGCCCTTTGATCAATTTCTGGGGCCAAGGTTGAAGGGCCTGCAGCGTCCGTTGATGGACCTGCTGCCGTAGACTCGAAAAGTTTGCTGGAGGATGGCCTTGATGCTTGAATTTGTCTTGCTAGAGCTCTTTGCCTCCTGCGCGGTTGCTGTTGTGGTTGTTGTTGTTGTGGTGACTGTTGCTGCGGTTGAGGATGATGGTACACCCTGTGTGACGATAGCGGTCTAAGTCGTATTAGCATTTTGTCTAAGTCATGTTACAAAGTATTGAATACTAACTAGTGTTTGATATATGTGTTTATGTGTGTTTGAAAGTTATTGATTGTATGTTTGAACTTGATGTAATGTATTACAAGAAGTTCAAACATAAAGTCCAAAGATTAATTCAAACATAAGTTAAACATATGTTCAAATAGAAATTGTACATGAGAAACTCGAATTTAGATCAGATTCGAATTTAACATGGAGCTAAATTCGAATGTGTCATATAGACAAACTCGAATGGGCCTTGGGCCTGGATTCGAGTTTGTCCAATGACAAACTCGAATACACCTCTATAATTAGGGGTTAACTCGAATCATTAGAAGACTTTTGCAGAATTCGGGTGAGTAATTAGCAAAAGGCGATCTCGAGTTTATCAGCTGATAGTGAGTGTATTCGGAGAGAATCATTGTGTGGGTTCGTTCGTGGTCGATCGTACAACGTTGTGGTAATCTCCGTGTTTCTTGTGATTGTTATATCCGTCAAGCCGCTAACGAGGATTCCGCACTCGTTGACGGTGTCGCGTCTAGATAGAGCTGTGTAGAGCAAGACCTTACAGAGGAGCTTCACCTGCCCAGTTTTCTCATTCCGGAGCCACAAAATCTGGGTCAATGACTGCTCCGAACAAAGGTGCCACCTGAGGCCTGACCTGCTCAGCCCTTCGGCGTTATGCGACTGGCAGTCAGCAAAAATCCTCTTGACTATAATGCCGACTCCATGAGTGTCTGGAAGTTGAGGCAGATTTGGCAAAAAGTGGCGTATAATCATCATTGTGAAACGCGGGTACATCAAAAATCTTTCACGGACTGGAGCTGTGATTTGATGCACAAACTCAGCAAAGAACATCTCTAAAAAACTAAAGCGCTTGTTATATACCAAGGCTATCACCGCTGATTGAATCTTGGACACAATGTACTCAAACTCGGCCTTTTTCAGCACAAAACAAACCATAAATACATGCACCAAATAGCGCCATTGCCCGATTAAGCCACTCTTCACATACGCGGCTTTGGTGATATCTTGGGCGTATCCCATACGTAAAAAGGCCCTTGCCTTATATGGACAGGAAAATCAATGGGCCCTGCCTCCTGGTCTTCTGTACCCAATTGAAGAATTTGCTGTAACATATCGGCTGAAAATACTATCGGCTGGCCCCCAACTCTGGTACGCAACACAGTTGGCGTCACTGAGCAATCTACCTGTAAATGCTCCCACAACTGACGTATGTAAGCTAGAATGATCTGCAAATTATGAGATTAAGCATAAGCCACCCTCGATTGAGTCAAAAAATCAACCATATGACGATAAGGTTGAGCCTCAGGCAGCTCTCGATCGACTGGCATTACCATGTGATGCTTATTGAAAAATGCGCGATCACCCATATCTGCACGTAAAAACAACAACCAATATTAGTAAAAAAAATAATAATTAAACTTGTTTAATTTCGAATTTGCTTTATTTCGAACTTACATAAGATCGAAATCTATCACATTCGAATTTCTACAAGTTTGAATTTATTTACTAAAGACATTCGAATTTAAAAGCAAATTCGAAGGATATGTTCGAATTTGAATGTCTTCGAATTTGTCGATATTTTAACAAATTCGAATTTTATGACAAGTTCGAACATGATGAACATGTTGGAAGCCGGTCACTTTCGAGTACAAATCAATGATTTTAACCCCATTTGACTTAGAAAATAGTATCAACTAGTCCTATTGGGTTCTAATCAAAGATATATGTACTTTATTTGAAGTTTCACCGGTTAAAAATTGTGATTTTGAACCACAATGTTTAAACCCAAAAACGTTCAAATAAAGTCGATTTTTTGCTATAAATGAGTCCTAAACTACCCAAACTTTGTTTAATACTGATTATTATACCTAAGTGTGTTGGTAGATTCGAAAACAACTAGCAAAACTTCGTGAAATAGTGATAAACTTGAAACGGCAAGTTCGAAGATGTAAGTTCGAAATCGTCGGATATAAGTTCGAAGGATGAAAATCGAAGGTTGGTGAATTGAATGATTCACTGTTTACCTATTTATACCAACTATATTCGAACTTGCATAAAATTTGAATTTCCTGACATATTCGAAGGTTAATTCGAATTTGTCTTAAATTCGAATATAATTGAAAATTTTGAAAATCTTTGAATAAAATTCAACTTTTTCAACTTTTTCGTGTAACGGAACAAACCTTGCAAAATTATTCACACCAAGCAATAGATGTTCACGCAATGTTTGTTTAGTCAACCAAAAATGCATCCTAGTAACTTTAACCTTTTTCCTACTTAGAATAAAATAAAATAAAATAACATAAAATAAAATAAAATAAAAATAAAAATAAAGTTTAAGCTTAAGCTACTCAAAAATACTTTTAAAATTTACGTCCGATACTAACAGAATATTTTTGGCGAGAAAGTCAAAGAAGGTTCAATTAGATAGCGGTGACAGTACGCACTTTCAGTCTTACACTTTCACACTTAAGAATTTTTTGATTCCTTTGAGTGTTTGTCGTGACACACATTTCTAAGCGAATGTCGGTATTATTTTCCCTTTAAACATGTTACACTTTGGAATATCTCTTTGCCTGTTTATGTGGGTCCCAAAAGGTTTCCCAAGAGTATAGTTCTAAGCTGTAGAGGGGGGGGGTGAATACAGCTATTTAAAACTTAACAATCTTTTTCTCAATGTTTGTGTATATTATTAACAAGTGTTAATTACAAACAAGCTTGAATGCGGAAAGGTTCAAGCTGAGATGACAGATACAACAGTTGGTTAACTAATCTAAGACTCACTCAGACTAGGTACAATGAATACAGTCACTTAGAAGCACTCACTGTTTTTACAAGACTTAGAAGGACAGCTTACACAAGAACAGCTTAGACACACTCTACTTTTTATATAAGAAGACTTGCATGCATGGAATAACACACTTCAATGCACGTTCTGATTTCACACTCTTGATATCTCATTATCCTTAGAAGCTTCCTTTTATACTCAAAAGGAGAATCTCAGTGAAGCTTCTTCATTGGACAGATGAGATAGTGGAGATTCTTTCCAAAAGGACAAAACACCTTTCTGCACGTTCTGATAAAGTATCTTTGTCTTCACATGGCAGAATCTTTGTCTTTTCCTTTTTGTCACTGTTGCATAAGGCTTTAACCAAATGAGGAATGTCAACTTTGCATCTTTCTTCTATTGCTAATGCCATTTTGATATAAGAAATGGTCTGTCACCCTTTTCAAATATCTGTTTGTCTTCATGTGACAGAATAGCATGGGCAGGCTGTGCAGTTCTGTTTTCCACTTTGTCTTCGACTTGTAAACTGATCTTGTAGCCAAAAACAATACATGAGCACTTGGAAACTTATTCCAATAAAGTGTTTAACCTTTTCACAAAAAACAGGTTCTGTTCACAAAGAACAGAACACTTGTAAACTGTCCAAGCTGCTCAACTGAATAGAGCAGGGTAGACAGTTTGCGTCCAGCCTGTTCAGTAGACAGAACAACTTGGACAAACTGCCTTAGTTGCAACGAATGCAACATGATAAACAGCTTTGGGCTGATATTGCAAATCACTTTCAGGTTTCAATAAGGCTTATAACAGGCCTTAAATTGAACCTTCAAGTGCATCAACAGGTTTGATTAAAAATCTCCCCCTTAGATGTACAGCAGGTTTGACTGAGGCCTTTTTGTGCCTAATAATCTCCCCCTATTTGCAATAATCAGTCAAAACCGATTTAATCAATAATCACTATACATTTTACAATACATCATGTTGAAAAGATATTACAAAATCTAAGTAAAGTAAAAGATCAGTTTATATATACTGATTTTGATTACAGAAAACAACACATGTTTCTACAATAGTACAACTAATGTACTAATGTACATTACAACTAATATAAATAAGAAAAGTACAACTAATGTACAAAAAGTTCAACCCTTTGGACTGTTGATCTTTGGAGCAGATAACGGCAGGCTTGTCCAACAGATGGACAACTTCCATTCTTCACCTACCCTGATGGTAGATGGACTTCACTCCAGTGGTGGTGGTCCTTCAAACATCTTTTCAATCTCATCCCTTGTTTCCTCTAGATCTTAGATTTCAACTCTGAGGATCATGAACTTGGGATCTTGAAGCTCACCTCTCTTATAGCAGCCTCTGAGCTGGTCCCAAATGGCTGCTCTCCACCTGCTTGACTGCCTGAATGAAGTTGTAAGTCCGAAGGCTGCAAGCTGTCTCAGATCCACCTTGTATAGATCTGAAGCTCTCTGAAAACACTTCTTCTATGTTAGGGGATCTACAAAAAATGCCCCTAGCTCTGGTTCTTCAATAATATTGCCTTCTTCAAACTCAACTCCACTGGGCAGGCTGTAGTCAATTCCTTTCATCCCAATAGCATAATCACCCTGTTCAATTAAGATGAGGAGTTCCTCCAGCTCAGAATCCTTTCTTGTCCTCCTGGCCTTTATTTTGGGGTATGTCATAGAGACACCCTCACTTACTTCTTTTGAGATCAGGCCAAGATCCTTCACTCTCTCCATCAGCTTCTTAACATATGCCCTGACAGTCTTAGTTGTTTCTGACTTAGAATGGCTCAGGGCAACTGCCAGCTCAACCCATTCCATGTACCCCATTTGGGCAACATCAGTGTAGTCATAAGATTCTAGTTTAGGGCCTGTAGCACCCATTCTGGTTATTTGTAGCTTCCATTGTTTGCCTTTTCTTGAAATATGGACAACTTTGACAATAGACTCCTTGGCAAGTCTTCTATCAGCAACATCATGAAACTTCTTCCTTGTCAGGTTGTCAAAGTGGAACTGGGCTCTTGCAGAGGATGCTGGCATTGGTGTGGTCACAGAGACCAGAGCACCCACTTCCTTTTCAACTTCCTTCTCACCAGTTGATCCCTTAGCACCTTCCATTAGTTTCTTTTGCACATCCAGAGAGGGCATTTTGATTTCGCTTGCCTCTTGAGTGCAAAAGTTCTGGCAGCTTTGGCAGAGGCTTCTTCTTTTCTTAGTGCTTCCAGGGCTTGAAGTTGTTCATCTCTGAACTAAATAGTATTTATCCATGGGAAGACCCATTTCCTTTGCCCTGGCTTTTTGAAACTTAAACTATGCTTCTTTCTGCTGTTCAGGATCAAATACTGCTTTTTCTTTTCCTTTAACTGCTGTAGTGATAACAGCTTCAGGAATGTCTTCTTCTTCCTCCAGTATGAGGTGCCTCCTTCTGCCGCTTGGCGTGTACCCAGACATGAATTCCTCCCCCTTAGACTTTGCAGGGTTTGGAGATTCAGCCTGAGTAGGCTGAGCAGCTTCAGGTAGATGAGAGGCACCCTCAGCTGGACCAATACCTGTTTCAAATGCACCTGCTGTTTGACCAGTAGAGTTGATGTCTCCTTAGGAGAAGAAGTTTTCTCCCCTTGAGACTTAGTCTTAGAGGCAGACAGCTTCTCCCCCTTTGAAGGAGATGGACTAGCACCCTCAACAACCGGTCTGCCTGAAGAAACAAATTCAGCAGGCTTTGAAGCACTTTTGGCAGCAGGGTTGGAACCAACCAGGCTATGCACTAAGAAAGTCAGGTTATCCTTCACCTCTGCAATTTGGGAAAGACAGGTTTGAAGAGAAGAGGATTGGGAATCAACCAGAGTGGTCAGCTGAAGAATGTTGTCCCTATCAGAAGCTGTGAACAGCAAGGTTTGGAGCTGTGCAAGATGTAACTCAAGAGAGTCATGCACATCAGCAAGGTTTGCTGACACATAATTTGATAGAGAGCCTATTGAGGTGTTTAAGCTGGCTAAAGTGGCAGGAAGTGTAGAATTGCAAGTGGTGAGGAGAGATGACAGCTGATGGGATATGGCTGTCATAGAGGACACAGAGTCCTGTTGGAGTGAAAGAATTGAGGAGAGGGAGGTGGAGACATTTTGCAGCTGTGCAGTGAGTGCAAGCAGCTGTGAGGAGTTGTCAGTTTGTGGAGTGGCTGGGATGGAATTCTTAAGAATATCAAAGAATCATTTAAGCTGTTCAGACATAGGGTCTGAAATGAGAGAGGGTAGAGAAGACATAGAAGTTTCAAAAGAACCAACTTTGTTGGTCAGCAAGGAAAGTTGATCCTTCAAAGGCAGATCTTTAGGGGATGGAGGTGTATGGGTGGATTGCTTGGATTGAGTAGAGGGTGATGAAGAGGATGAGGCTGGTGTATGGGGATGTGATGAAGAAGGAGAGGGTATTTTGGAAAGAAGCTCCATAGCCTGGGCAAAAGTAATTTGGCCCAGCTTGGAGGGGTCGATGGGTCCTTCAGCAGCAATGGCTGTAACTGCATCATCAGGAGAGTGGGTAGAGGATGGTAGCCTTTCAGACACTGCTTGTTTTGCAGCACCTTCATTAAGGCCAGTGGTGGTTCCCTCTGCAGTACCTTGGTTTATAGGTACCTCATCATGGGGAGTTGGTATTTGCATTTCAACATCAGTAGTGGTGAAACCTACTGATGGAATTTGCAAAAAGGGAGTAGCCTCACCAAAGGGATGTTCTATTCCCTGAGGTTCATCAGCTTGAGTGGTTGGTCCATCAGCAGTTGTTTGGTGTAGAACAGCTGCATCATGAGGAACAGAAGATTGAGGCTGAGCTGCTAGTTGGTCTAGGCCAGCAGCGTGGACACCTCGTGCAGACACAGGGTGTAGAGAAGTATGAGGTGGGGATAATGTGGACTCAGTATGGAGTGGAGAGAACTCCTGTCTTTCAATATTCTCAGCCTGTTGGGAGGCTGGAATAGTTGATGTGGCTGTCTCCATTTGTACAACTGGCTCCTGTTGGGAGGAACCAGAGGGTCTAAGCTGACTTGGGGTTGACACAGGGTGGAGTGAAGCAGGCTCCAATTGTGCTGAACCTTCTCCCAAAGTAGGAGAGGTAGCAGGGGCTGCTTCTTTTTCAACTGAACCCTGCTGAGAGGGAACAGAGGGGCTAGTTTGGGCTGTTTGGGTTGTTGGTTTCTTTCTGGCTATGGATTTGCATTGGTATAAATTGTGAGATGAGGCGGGTGATTTTGGAGAGGAGATGAGAGGTTCAGACTGGACAGTTTTGGAGACTGGGTCAAAAACATGTGGGTTGGCCTGTTCCATAGTCTCAGGTGCCACAGCGGCACCAGCCACAAAGGTTTCAGGTTCAACAAATGAACCAGGGTGAGGAGCCTGCTCCCCCTCAGCCACAGAGGCTGAGGGTGCAGACTTAGACTGAGCTGTTTTGGCCTTCTTGTGGACAGGCTCAGCTTCAGTGATGTCCAGGGTCCTTTTAACAAGTTTGGCCCTGGATTTGAATTTTCTTCTGGGAGCAGCTTCTGGATCCACCCTCACATCAAAGGGTCCTTCCACCAATCCTAACAACATCCTCATTGGTGTTGACAGAGGAGGCTCATTTGGGAGAACAGGTGAATAGAAAACTCTATTCCCTATTACAAAGAATGCAACAGTACGAAGTAAAGGCTGAGAGTTATATAAGTGGTCACCACAAACGTGCTTGAAGATGAGGCTCAGAAACCTGGGATAACGAATAGCAGATGGACGTGTCTCCTGCTGCACAAGGCCCCTCAAATTCAGAAAAATCCATTTTGCCATGTCGATTGTAGTTCCATCCACAAGTTGCAGAACTACAGGGATTTCATCAAGGCTCAGTTGATCAAAGGAACCAACTTTGCTGCTGAAGCACATTACCACAGTGGAAAATAAGAAGCTGTAAGTAGGAGACAAATCCTTTCTGAACAACGTAGCTCCAACTTTTGGTTCTGCTACACCACAGAAGTGTAGCAGATTCTTCATCTGCCCATCTTCAGGCTGTGGCTGATCATATTTTTCAGCCACAGGGAGTCGAAGAACTTCCCTGATCAGACGAGTGTTGATCTCAATGGTCTGAGTGCCATTGATTATAGTGCCCTTAATGACTTTGGTGTCTGGGTTGTAGGCATAGGTATACCAAAACTCATACACCGTCTCCTGGTACAGGACACCAGGAGTGGCAGTCATGGCATAGTTCAACGGATGAACTTTTAAGAACTCCACCATCTCTTCATAGCCTTTCCCCACATAGTTCTTGGGGATGGTTAGGTTAGCAAGGTAGTTGGTAGGTTTCAGCGTTAGCATTGTGGTGACTGATGCATGTTTTTGAACATCAGCACCCACAAACACTGGTAGAAAGGGGTTGTTTCTGTGAGCCATTTGGAAAGTAGTGAGAGTAGCAGAAGCACAAGACACTTCGTCGATTTTTAGGGTTCTTAGGAGGTTTATGGAAGTAGTGAGGAAGACGAAGATGAAACAGTAGGGGGTATTTATAGGATTTGAATGTGAGTGGGTATGAGAGAGAAACATTTGGGCGGTTGATTTGAAAAGGTCGTTAACGGAAAACGGAACGATTGTTCATGTCAGACCGTTTGTCAGACCACTTGAGCCCTTTTTAATCACTAACACACGTAACCCACATTATCTGCAGTAATTAAGTTAAATAAAAACATAAATTAAGTAACTTAATTGTGAAGAAAGGTAACTAAACTGATCGTCCAAGCTGATGGTCAAACCTGTGATGAGCAGAGTCATCACAAGCTGTTCACTCTTCAAGCTGTTCCTTCAACCTGTTCAGCTATGTAAGAACAGGTTGCGTTCAATAGCTGATCAGGTTACAAGACAATGTCTTGTATGACAGATTGAGAGGGTGAGCAGGGTGGAGGGTTGATCATCAGATCAGGCTTGACAGATAAGCTGTTTTTTTTGTCAAACCTGTTATACGCTCAAGCTGTTCAAGTTTTGCAGAAAACGGCTAAGTATAGAACATGCATAGCCCGTTCTGTCTAAGTTGTTCTGTGAAACTTGAGCAGTGTGAGACATATAAGGTTTTAGAACATTTTGGACACTTAGTCACTTTTGTTTAACATGCCTAGCTTGCTTACCAGATAGTTAAATCTGTTTTCATCAAGAGGTTTGGTGAAAATGTATGCAAGTTGTTCATCTATGGAAATAAAACTTACCTCCACATTACCTTTTTGAATGTGATCCCTGATGAAGTGATGTCTGACTTCTATGTGCTATGTTCTGGAGTGAAACACTGGATTGTTGGAAATAGCTATGGCACTTGTATTGTCACACAGAATAGGAGTTTTCCTAAATACAAGTCCATAGTCTTCAAGCTGATGCTGCATCCACATAATCTGCCCACCGCAGCTTCCAGCAGCAATGTACTCAGCTTCAGCAGTAGAAGTAGAGACTGAATTCTGCTTCTTGCTACACCAACTAATCAACTTTCCACCAAGGAGTTGACATCCAACTGTTGTGCTTTTCCTATCTAACTTGCAGCATGCAAAATCAGAATCTGAGTAATCTGTTAGTTCCAGGCTTGAGTCTTTGGGATACCAAAGACCCAAACCTGGTGTACCCTTAAGGTATCTGAATATTCTCTTCACAGCAGCTAGATGTGATTCTTTTGGATCAGCTTGGAATCTAGCACATAAACAGGAAGCAAACATAATATCAGGTCTACTAGCAGTTAAATACAGCAAGCTCCCAATCATGCCTCTATAAGCTGTTACTGAAACAGCTTTGCCACTGGCATCTGCATCCAATTTTACATTGGTTGTTTTAATAGGAGAACTTTGATCAAATTTAAACTTTTTTAATAGATCTAAAGTATACTTTCTTTGATTTATAAAAATTCCAGTTGAGGTTTGTTTAACCTGTAATCCTAAAAAGAAAGTAAGTTCTACCATCATACTCATTCCATACTTGGATTTCATGAGTAATGAAAAATTCTTGCATAATTGTTAATTAGTAAAACCAAATATTATGTCATCCACATAGATTTGAACAAGCATAATGTCAGAATTCACCTTCTTTATGAACAGAGTGGTATCCACTTTACCTCTTGAATACCCATTGCTCATAAGGAAATCAGTAAGAGTGCCATACCAGGCTCTAGGGGCTTGTTTTAGCCCATAGAGAGCTTTGTCCAACTTATAGACAAAACCTGGATGATGTTCATTTTCAAAACCTGGAGGCTGCTTGACATAAACTTCCTCTTGCAGCTTCCCATTTAAAAATGCACTCTTCACATCCATTTGAAATACCTTCATGCTCTTATGAGAAGCGTAGGCTAAAAACAAATGAAATGCCTCTAGCCTGGCCACAGGAGCAAATGTTTCATCAAAGTCAATTCCTTCCTCCTGTCTATAGCCCTGAGCAACAAGTCTTGCCTTCTTCCTAATGACATGACCTTGCTCATCCATGTTGTTCCTGTAAACCCATTTTGTGCCAATTATAGTTTTACCATTAGGAGCAGGAACCAACTTCCATACCTTGTTTCTCTCAAACTGATTGAGCTCTTGTTGCATGGCCGTGATCTAATTGGCATCTTTGAGTGTTTCATCCACTTTCTTTGGTTCCATGAGAGACAAAACTAGAGAACATACAAAATTTCCCTAAGCTGTCCCATCTCGTTTGTACCCCTTTGTTGATTGCACCAATTATTTGATCATTGGGGTGACACCTGATCCACTTAGGATCATTTCTCAATGAGGATTCTCCTAAGTTGTTTGCATCTTCAACATCTCCTGTTGAACAGCTTTCTAGATTTTCAGACACACTGATGTCTTGAACCTATTCACTTATTGAGCATGACTCTCCATTGTTGAACACATCATCAGAAGATCCAGGATAATCAGCATTGATTGGTTCAGGACATGAGGTTGTAACTAAGTCAGTACACTTATTCACACAGGGTGTATCAACATAGTCATCATCATGTCCATCATGGTTTGCAGGTTCCACTCTGGATGAAATGGAAGCTTTTGAGTCCTCTTCACTGTTTGAATGCATGAGATCATCAAAGTTGAATTTTCCTGAAACTGAATCAGGAACAACTTTGTTGGAGGCATTTATGGACTCTTCAAAGGTGACATTGATAGATTCATCTATCACCTTTCTTTTGTTGTTGTACACTCTGTAGGCTTTGGAGATAGCAGAGTATCCAACAAACACACCTTCATCAGCTTTTGGTTCAAACTTTGCCAGTTGGTCCCTTATTCAGAATGAAGCAGGGACATCCAAACACATGGAAGTAGCTAATATTTGGCCTCCTCCCTTTGAGCAGCTCATAGGGAGTCTTGTTGAACCTTTTCACCACCAAGGATCTGTTTTCGGTGAAGCAGGCAGTGTTGACAGCTTCAGCCCAGAATGATGAAGGTAAACCAGATGCACACAGCATAGTTCTAGAAGCTTCAATAAGGGTTCTATTTCTCTTTTCAGCAACTCCAATTTGTTGTGGAGTTCTTACTGCTGAAAAGTATTGTGAGATCCCTTTTTCTTCACAGAAGTCTTCAAGAGTACTGTTTCTGAACTCAGTACCATGACCACTTTTAAGCTGCTTCACTTGAGCAGAGTTCAGCATTTCCATTTTTTGATAAATCCAATGATTTCTCTAGCAGCCTCTCCTTTGCTCTTCAAGAAGATTACCCATGTAAACCTGGAGAACTCATCAACCATTACTAGAGTGTATCTTATTCCTCCTAGACTTGGGACATTAACTGGTCCAAACAAGTCCATGTGGACTAAGAAGAGAGGAGTATCTATAGAAAAATTATGCTTGGATTTAAAAGATGATTTCCTCTGCTTGCCTTTCTCACAAGCTGTGCAGAGTCTATCCTTAACAAAGGTCATAGAAGGCAAACCTGTTACCAACTCTTTCTTACAGAGTTTGTTGATATTTTTTGAAGTTTAGGTGTGACAGCCTTTTGTGCCGTAACCAGTTTAGGTCTGCATTGGTTTTTGTGAGAAAGCATGTTTCAGTTATGGGATCAACAGATTTCATGTCCACAACATATACACCTTTCTTTCGTTGAGCACACAGCACAACTTTGCCTTGGGGATCCAATATGAAACCCAGGTGCTCATCAAAGTTAACCTTGTAGCCAGCATCACACAATTGACTTATGCTAACAAGGTTATGTTTTAGCCCAACCACATAGGCTACTCTTTTGAACACTGCAGCACCAGCTTTAAGAGTTCCATATCCCTCAGTGGATCCCTGTACATTGTCACAAAATGTGACTTTTGGCCCTTTTTCAGGCCTGAGATCATTCAGCAGGTCCTTGCAACCTCTCATGTGCCCTGAGCAACCACTGTCCAAGTACCAAACCTAGGATGGTTGTTTGTCCTGCAGAATGTCATAGGAAAATATTAGTTACTTTTTAGGGGAACTCATCACAGAGATGAGTTCTCCTACTTCATCAACATGTGTTGATGGGCTAGTGATATCCACATTAATATTTCCTATTTGAATGGTATCAGTTTGGATACCACTCTCATTGACTAAGTTACTTCCAACACTGCTTGTTTTAGCAATGATGGAACTAGCAGAGTCAACAGGCCTCATGTCCTCATTTTCAGGACAGTCTTCGGCCATGTGTGTCTTCTTCCCACATTTATAGCATTGTCTCTTTTTGGCCTTTTTGGAAGAAGAGCTTTCAGAAACACATTCTGAATTATTTCTGTTGATTTTATCAGCAGGTTTAGCAAACTTATTACTATTTTTTGATGAATCAACAGCTTGGGTGGCTGGCACAATAGCAACAGCTTTGCCTGTTTCTTCTTTCCTCTTTTTAGGAGGACAGATGTCAAAAACAGGAAGCTTGATTGGCTTTTGACCTTCCACAGGTTTGGGAAACTTATTCCCAGATTTCTAAGGCTGAGCAATGGCTTTGCCTTTGCCCTTACTGAGATGTGATTGATGCTGCCTATCAGCATAATCACTGTTTCTGGTTTTGAAAGACTTATTTTCATTTATAACCAGTTTTCCACTATGATTTGAAAACTTATTTGAAACCACAGCAGATTTGCTTTCAACATGAGGCTTACCCTTGTTGAAAGCAGGCTGGTTACCTTTTGAAAACTTATTTTCAAAATGTTTAGCATCAAAAGGATTAACATGTCTCTTACCATCAGCTTTGGACCCAGAGCATGTTTTGTCAACAGGTTTAGTGTCCACTGCTGCAGCTTGAGCATGTTTACCTTTCTTTTGCTTGTGTGAATCAGCAGAGCACTTAGCAGGCTGATTTGATGGAGAACACATTCCATTATCAGCATTTGGAGCTTTTTCACACAAGCTGTCAGTATTTTGAGGCCTGACGAACCTGTTTGTTGAGACTAGCTTTCCATTAACTTTCTGAATGAAAGTACTGGGAAACTCACGAAGAGTGGATAAGTCATCTTTCAGATTATTAATCTCAACAGTGGAAGCTGCTTTGTCAAGATCCCCTCCAAGATAGGCTTGGATTTGTGCAGGGATCTGCTGACTGATGCAATGGCTGACTTTTTGTGCTGATTGGCACCAAGAGTCAACTATCTTTTGAAGCTTTGCATGTTTTACATCTGTTTCTCTCTTTTCTTCCAGTAAAATAGAGTTGATATGTTTTAATTCATCAAGCTCAGTTTCCAACTTATGGAAACTGTCCAGTTTACTGGATTTTATTTCAAGATCAGTTTTAAGCTTAGAGATTTCAGATAGTAAAACATTATGCTTCTCAACAGCAGCTTTTAAATCAACCAGCATATATTCAAACATTTTTACTTTTTCATCAGAACTGTAAGCCATAAAATGTTGTACCTTGTACATCATTGTAGGGTTCCAGTTCTCTGAGCTGTTGAAGGCTTCAGCTTCAGCCAAGTCCTGTTTGAAATTGCTAGTTGATGGGACATCACTACTGGCCATCAGACAATTGTTGTCTTCTTCATCTGATGTGAATCAGACTCCTCCCAGTCATATGTCTATGCAATCAGTCTTTGGTCATGTGTGTCTTCTTCCCACATTTATAGCATTTTCTCTTTTTGGCCTTTTTGGAAGAAGAGCTTTCAGAAACACATTCTCAATTATTTCTGTTGATTTTATCAGCAGGTTTAGCAAACTTATTACTATTTTTCGATGAATCAACAGCTTGGGTGGCTGGCACAATAGCAACAGCTTTGCCTGTTTCTTCTTTCCTCTTTTTAGGAGGACAGATGTCAAAAACAGGAAGCTTGATTGGCTTTTGACCTTCCACAGGTTTGGGAAACTTATTCCCAGATTTCTAAGGTTGAGCAATGGCTTTGCCTTTGCCCTTACTGAGATGTGATTGATGCTGCCTATCAGCATAATCATTGTTTCTGGTTTTGAAAGACTTATTTTCATTTATAACCAGTTTTACACTATGATTTGAAAACTTATTTGAAACCACAGCATATTTGCTTTGAACATGAGACTTACCCTTGTTGAAAGCAGGCTGCTTACCTTTTGAAAACTTATTTTCAAAATGTTTAGCATCAAAAGGATTAACATGTCTCTTACCATCAGCTTTGGACCCAGAGCCTGTTTTGTCTACAGGTTTAGTGTCCACAGCTGCAGTTTGAGTATGTTTTCCTTTCGTTTGCTTGTGTGAATCAGCATAGCACTTAGCAGGCTGAGTTGATGGAGAACACATTCCATCATCAGCTTTTGGGCCTTTTTCACACAAGTTGTCAGTATTTTGAGGCCTGATAAACCTGTTTGTTGAGATCAGGTTTCCATTAACTTTATGGATGAAAGTACTCGGAAGCTCACCAAGAGTGGATAAGTCATCTTTCAGATTATAAATCTCAACAATGGAAGCTGCTGTGTCAAGATCCCCTCCAAGATAGGCTTGGATTTGTGCAGGGATCTGCTGACTTATGCAATGGCTGACTTTTTGTGTAGATTGGCACCAAGAGTCAACTATCTTTTGAAGCTTTGCATGTTTTACATCTGTTTCTCTCTTTTCTTCCAGTAAAATGGAGTTGATGTGTTTTAGTTCATCAAGTTCAGTTTCCAACTTATGGAAACTGTCCAGTTTTCCAAATTCAATTTCAAGATCAGTTTTAAGCTTAGAGATTTCAGATAGTAAAACATTATGCTTCTCAACAGCAACTTTTAAATCAACTAACATATATTCAAACATTTTCACTTTTTCATCAGAACTTAAAGCCATAAAATTGTGTACCTTGTACATCATTGTAGGGTTCCAGTTCTCCAAGCTGCTGACAGCTTCAGCTTCAGCCAAGTCCTGTTTGAAATTGCTAGTTGATGGGACATCAGTACTGGCCATCAGACAATTGTTGTCTTCTTCATCTGATGATGAATCAGACTCCTCCCAGTCACATGTCTATGCAATCAGTCCCTTTTGCTTGTTGGAAGCCACTGAGTTTTCCAACTTTTTCAGCTTAGCCATGGCCATAAGGTACTTAACCCTATAGCCATCGTCCCTCTTAGTCTTGTATGGTTTGGAAGACTGCCCAACAGCTTTTGACACACACTCAGCAGCTATATGACAAGTTTTACCACATTTGAAGCACTCAGCTTTAGATTTATCAAATGCCTTCTTTTTTACAGCATTTGAGTTCCCCTGTAGCATATTTCTTCCAAACCTCTCTTTATTGAACATTTTGACAAGCATGGCTATCATCTGCTCGTCATCAAGTTCAGCAAGATCTGCACTGTCTTCCTCATCAGATATTTCCTCTCTTTCATCATCAGCCTGTTGATCAGGTTGTGTGAACACATCACATACCTGTCCAATAGGCTGTTTCACGCTGGCCACTAAGGCAGCACCTCTCTTGGACATTTCCAAGGCATTTCTCTTCTACTGCCTTGACTGCACATCATTTAGTAAGGATCCATATAAGTTTACAAGATCCATACCTTTGATGATACCTGAATTTCTCAAGATGGTAGAAAAGTAGTTCCACTCTTCAGGCAAGATGTCCAAGAACTTGTTCACCAGGGTCAGGCTGTTCTTTGTGATCCCAACAGCTTGGAGATCATTAACAAGAGCAATAAACCTGGTGTAGGTTTCTGTGAGTGTCTCCTTTGGTTTTGCAAAGAAGAGTTCATAGTGTCTAACAAGATTGTTAATCCTGTTGTCCAGTGTGATTGTGGGTCCATCATAGACGGTACACAAAGTATCCCACATCTCCTTTGCAGTCTTCATCTTCTCAACCTGTTTGAACACATCATCAGGCAGAGAGATAACTAGATTATTTATGGCTTTTGCATCCAGAGCAACCAGTCTTTTGTCTTCATCAGACCATTGAGCTTTGGCCTTCTCAAAGGTTCTGATTTCAGGGGCTGCTCCTTCAACAGCAGGAGTTATGGTAGTAACAGAAGTTGGCACATAGGGACCTTCCATTACTATCTCAGGTAGTTATACATCCAGATTCTCTAAATAGAGCATCATTTTGCACTTCCAGCCAGAGAAGTTCTGATGATTGAACTTTTGGGGTTTGGCCATTGACCCATTGTCATAGTAGGATGAGGAATTTGCAGCACTGTTGTCCATGGAAAATTTAGGACAATAAGAGATCCAGAGATGACACACACTATATCTACTCTGATACCAGTTGTAGGTCCCAAAAGGTTTCCCAAGAATATAGTTCTAAGATATAGAGGGGGGGTGAATACAGCTATGTAAAACTTAACAATCTTTTTCTCAATGTGTGTGTATATTATTAACAAGTGTTAATTACAAACAAGCTTGAATACGGAAAGGTTCAAGTAGAGATGACAGATACAATAGTTGGTTAACTAATCTAAGACTCACTCAGACTAGGTACAATGAATACACTCACTTAGAAACACTCACTGTTTTTACAAGACTCAGAAGGACAGCTTACACAAGCACAGCTTAGACACACTCTACTGTTTTATATAAGCAGACTTGCATGCATGGAATAACACACTTCAATGCACGTTCTGATTTCACACTCTTGATATCTCATTATCCTTAGACGCTTTCTTTTATACTCAAAAGGAGAATCTCAGTGAAGCTTCTTCATTCGACAGATGAGATAGTGGAGAGTCTTTCCAAAAGGACAAAACACCTTTCTGCACGTTCTGATAAAGTATCTTTGTCTTCACATGGCAGAATCATTGTCTTTTCCTTTTTGTCACTGTTGCATAAGGCTTTAACCAAAAAAGGAATGTCAACTTTGCATCTTTCTTATTTTGCTAATGCCATTTTGATATAAGAAAAAGGTCTGTCACCCTTTTCAAATATCTGTTTGTCTTAATGTGACAGAACAGCGTGGGCAGGCTGTGCAGTTCTGTTTTCCACTTTGTCTTCGACTTGTAAACTGATCTTGTAGCCAAAAACAATACATGAGGACTTCGAAACTTATTCCAATAAAGTGTTTAACCTATTCATAAAGAACAGGTTCTGTTCACAAAGAACAGAACACTTGTAAAATGTCCAAGCTGCTCAACAGAATAGAGCAGCGTAGACAGTTTGCGTCCAGCCTGTTCAGCAAACAGAACAGCTTGGACAAACTGCTTTAGTTGCAACGAATGCAACATGGTGAACAGCTTTGGGCTGATAATGCAAATCACTTTCAGGTTTTAATAAGGCATATAACAGGCCTTAAATTCAACCTTCAAGTGCATCAACAAGTTCGATTAAAAATCTCCCCCTTAGATGTACAGCAGGTTTGATTGAGGCCTTTTTGTGCCTAACAGTTTATTTATCAAGAAACTACCTTACGTGTCTCATACTTAGACATACTTTTATGATCAAGGCATACACACAATGATTATAAATTTTCAAGTATTGCAAATTTTCTTTAAAAGGCAAAAGTCGGACACAGTTCTGTATTTAGATACAACAGAGTGTCTTAGTTTGTCTTAAGGTTTATTTAAAGCTAGCAAGACAGCGGTGACAGGTCTGTACTGACGTACAACAAAGCGACTTATCTTGCTAACTCGAGTCAAACCAGAGGTAACTGGTCTGTACTTACGTACAACAGAGTGACTTGTTTTGACTCTCTCCTTACTATCACGATTTTTCTTTTCTTTTCTTTTCTTTAAGATGTATCTGATGTTGCTATACATCCCCCAGAAATTTTGCATACCTCATTTGGAATCATTGTCTGTATGTCTCTAACATAAAAATTAAGGCCATTTGGTCATACATCTAAGTTAGTTACACATATGACTTTTTCTTGAATATTTTATTAGCTTTTGAGATTCCCTTTGTGTATTATGCCTAACAACACATCGAACTAGAAAATGTATATCACTTAGAGGTTAAGGTGTATTATGTGTGAAAGCTTAACACTTAGAGATTGTATCAACTGTGCTAATTTTCGTCACTTTGAACCTATGTATCTAATACTTAACTCTATTTTTAATATTCTCTTTTTTATGCTTTTTATGGTTTCTCTCTTTTTTCTTTTGTTTATCATCAATAAAAGTAAGCTAATAACGTATAATACTAAAATTACTATAAAAGGAAATAAATTTTACTTAAATACTAACTTACTATTAAAAGAAAGAAAATATACTAAGGTCAAGTTACTCTGGATTACGCATACCATTCAATTGAACTAACAACTCAAAGTGTGACTTATCAAAAGCTTTAGTAAATAAATCAGCATTATTATCTTCCGTTGCCACTTTTACCAACTTTATTAAGTTCTTTTCAGCACAATCACGTATAAAATGATGTCTTATGTCTATGTGGTTTGTTTTACTGTGTTTAAATGGATTATTAGTTATAGCAATAGTAGATTGGTTATCTATCCTAATAGGAGTATGAGTGTAAGTCAAACAGTAATCCTGCAATTGTTGTTGTATCCACAAAACCTATGAACAGCAACTACCAGCAGCCACATATTCGGCCTCGCACGTTGACACGACTACCGAAGTCTGTTTTTTGCATTGCCAGGATATGAGTCTCCCTTTAAGGAACTGACAACCTCCAGTTGTTGACTTTCGATTCAAGCTGCAACCTCCATAGTCTGAATCCGTGAATGCTTCCAATTCCAGATCACCATCAGCGTGATACCAAAGTCCTAGCTTCGGTTTCGACTTGAGGTATCTCAGAATCCGCTTCACAGCTTTCATATGCATTTCTTTCGGATTGGCTTGAAACCTAGCACAAATACGCACAACAAACATTATGTCAGGTTTAGAAGCAGTTAAATACATTAGTGAACCGATCATGGCCCGATATAGAGTCGGATCCACATCAGTATCACTTTCTGTACCCGGTCCAAGATTGTGATTCACTTGAATCGGAGTACTAAAGTTAGCAGGCAGCTTTGTTCCTTCCATCCCGAAGCGCTCCAGAATATCGTAGACATACTTCGTCTGATGGATAAACATACCCTCCTTCCTTTGTTCAACTTGAAAACCGAGAAAGAAGTTCAGCTCTCCCATAGCACTCATCTCAAACTTTGACTTAATCACCTTCTCGAAATCTTTGCACATCTGCTCGTCTGATGATCCGAAAATGATGTCATCCACGTACACTTGTACCAAGATAAAATGTTCACCCTCTCTCTTCACAAATAGTGTACTATCAATTCTCCCTCTTTCAAACCCGTTGTCCAAAAGATGAGTAGATAGTGTCTCATACCAGGCCCTAGGTGCCTAATGCAAACCATACAGAGCCTTATCGAGTCGATACACTATGTCAGGAAACTTTGGATCTGTAAACCCGGGCGGTTGTTTAACATACACCAGTTCCTTCACTTTTCCATACAGGAATGCACTCTTTACATCCAACTGATAGACTTTAAATCCTTTGAAGGATGCAAAGGCCAGAAACAAACGGATTGCCTCAAGCCTAGCCACTAGCGCAAACACTTCGTTGTAATCGATTCCTTCCTCTTGGTTGAAATTCTTTACGACAAGTCGTGCCTTCTTGCGAGTTACAATACCCCGATCATCTCTCTTGCACTTAAAACCCCACTTGGTTCCTATTGCAACTTCTCCTCGAGGTAACGGTACTAACTCACATACTTCAAGCTTTCTGAATTGTGACAGTTCTTCTTGCATTGTTTCAACCCAAGAGTTATCTTTCAGTGCCATTTGCATATTCTTTGGCTCTACTTTTGAGATGAAACACGAATAGAGGCAAGTGTGAAAAGCCTCGAAGTCATTAATCATCGACAACAGCACTTTGTTGTTATTCAAACTACTCCTAGTTCTTACACCAGCATTTGGATTTCCTATGATGCTCTCAGCCGGATGATCCTTATTTATTCTATATGTTTCTATCTCATCGACCCTAAGATTATCTCCTAAGTTTGATCCTATTTCACCTAACGGGGGAACAACTTCAGACGCTACATTCTCATCCTCATGATCACTGTCTTCGGAGTCAGAATCAGTAGTCTGATTCTTGTTTGTAAGCAACTCAGAATCATTCTCTACTGGAGACACGTCCTCTGTCGTTGTAGGCTCAAAAGTTGATGGAATGCACGTCTTTGGAAAACCTTGACCGTCATCAATCAGATTTAATGACGATAAGTCATGTTCAATTTTACCTGCACTTTTATCCAAAGGAATGTTAAATGATTCGAACAATTTGTCATAATCAAAAATCCATTCCGGACCAGTTTGGGGTTCATGTGTATAACTTGTTACATCAATGTTATAGACAATTTCTACTGTACCGTTTGTTTTGTTAAAAACCCGTTTGTTTGGTGGGTTGCGCACATAACCTAGGAAATAACCTTCGTCAGCCTTTTCACCAAACTTAGGTTGATGTTTTGTTTTCATTAAAGTACACGGTACCCCAAACGGTTCGAAGCCTGTTAAATTAGGTGGTCTTTTATTCAGAACTTCATAACAGGTTTTGTTCAGTGATTTGACAGTAAGGACCCGACTTAAAATTTGACATGCAGTATTCACTGCCTCCCCCAAAACATGGTAGGAAGCTTTGAATCCGAGAGCATGGTCCTTCTGCTTCAATCAAAGTCCTGTTCTTACGTTCTGCCACCCCATTTTGTTGTGGCTCATATGGTGCACTAAATTGATGCACTATCCCTTTTGATAGGCAATATACACCAATTACTGTGTTTTTAAATTCTGTTCCACTATCACTCCTGATACGTTTTACCTGCGTCCCATAGGAGTTTTCGACTTGGTCTAAGAACCCAATCAACTTTGCAGTTGTCTCGTCCTTCGTACTTAAAAAAGAAAACCCATGAAAATCGTGAGTAATCATCAGTGATAACTAAACAGTACCAACTACCACCTATACTCCTTTTGTTGATTGGTCCAAATAGGTCCATATGCAACAATCGAAAGTGGCAGCTATAGAGTTCTGAGTCTTTGACTTGTGTGACTTCTTGTGTTGTTTGCTTTTCTTGCACGGTACACACTTGTCTTCAAATTGAAAATTCTTCGTAGGGACACCTTGCACCAGTCCATTTTAGTGATATAGTTCATTTTTCTCAGGTGCAAGTGAGCCAGACGTCTATGCCATAAGACTGATTCGGTCTCTGAGCCTTTAGATAAAAGACATATTGGTCCCATCGAAGAATCCGGTTTATTCATGTCTAGCATGTACAAATCGTTCTTCCTTTGGGCCCTCATCAGTATCCACTCTTCATGTACTTTAAATCCTGGTCTTAGCACTAACGCCTCAGTATCAGTGAAAATCACTGAGTTCTTCTTATCACTGATTTGAGATACACTAATGAGATTGTGACGAAGTTTATCAACATGATAAACTTGATCAAGTTTAATAGTCCCATTAGTGACCACTCCAGTACCGGTGATATTTCCTCCTTTGTTTCCAGCGAATGATACGAATCTTTAGTTCCCTCCCTTGCAGTATGTGAGTAGACTTCTTTCCCCAGTCATGTGCCTAGAGCAACCACTGTCGATGAACCACTTGTTGTTTAGACCTGTAGTTATCTCCTGCACATGAAAGAAAAGAGGTTAGTTATCACGGGGAACCCAAGCCATGACTGACTTGGTAATACCATTCTCATCCACATACGTGAACTCCTTCAAACACCCATCTCTCCTCTCAGGTGACTTGGGTGTTTGATTGGGAGCCTGTTGTGGTGCAGAGTGATTTAAATTCACTCTCGGCCTTTGTGTAGGCATTTGCTATGGAGCCCTCGAATAATTTCTATTATAGGGCATTCCCGATTGGTATCTCTGGGCTCTTCTTGGTGTCTAATGTCTTACAGGAGTATGAGACCTAGCCGGAGTGTAGGCTCTTCTAGGTGTTGTATTCCTATAGACTTGTTGAGGTAATGACCTAGATTGATTTTGGACTTTATTCGGGGAATTAATCTTAACCACTTCATTTGGTCTACCTGACACAGGTGCTTGCCTAACAGCATTCTTTGGTGTGGCATGCACAATCTTCTCAGTGTTTTGAGAACCACTTGTGCTTGCTACACTTGGTGAGGGTTTATGTTGTTCAGGCTTTCCAAAATTAGGTGTAGATTCTACCTTCCTATATGGACAACTAGACACACTTGGACAACCTGGATTTGATACCACTTGTAAGGTTGCCTTCCTTCGGACCCTATCTTGACGCGACACCTTCCAACGAGTGCAGAATCCTCGTTAGCGGCTTCACGGATAGACCACGCACATGAAACGCAGAGACACACACTGTGATAGACGAACAACGGAATGCCCCGACATGTGATTCTCTTTAAGAACAAACTCTCTAACACTTGCAAGTTCGAGATCGCCCTCTGCACTAATCCCTCTGAAATTCTACAAAACTCTATGTAATTAATCGAATTAACCCTAAATTATAACACGTAGTTCGAATTTGCCTAGGACAAGTTCGAATAAGCCCAAGGCCTTTCAAACTTGTCCTCTATAAATTCGAATCCTATTGTTTGAACTTATCTTTCAACATATGTTTGAACTTATTGTAACACATTGCACCAAGTTCAAACATACATACAATCACTATCAAACATATATAATCAAACATATAAGAAACGAACATATATC
Source organism: Centrapalus pauciflorus (assembly GCA_020465985.1). Lineage (NCBI taxonomy): Eukaryota > Viridiplantae > Streptophyta > Magnoliopsida > Asterales > Asteraceae > Centrapalus > Centrapalus pauciflorus. Next base: position 17,771 of record JAANYP010006186.1, on the reverse strand, counting down.
AAACAGTTGTTAATAGGCAATAACTAGCAAATTGACTTTTACAAAATATTGTCTATACTTAGACTGCTATCGTCACACAGGATGCACTAACACAAATTGTTTTCAGTCTGGTTTTAGAGAGTTCACAAACTTCCTTTTCAGCTCTACTTGTGATTTGTTGACTCCATTCTTTCGGAGTTCATTCAGCAGCGTGCATTAACGGTGATATGTGGTTTCCAGAGTCTCTCCATCTTTTGTTGTGAACATGTCGTCTTTGTTTAACGCATTTGCTTCACGTTGCTTGGCATTCCAATCATTGCCTTGCATTTGTCTCTCAATTTCTTCCCACATTTCTTGAGCAGTCTTAAAGCTGTCTATGCTGATGTAGATTTCATCCAGAACAGTCTAGATGATGAATGAGCGAGCTAACCGATCAGCCTTTATCCGGTTGATTTGTTCAGGCGTTTGAACGATCTTTGGAATTTCTTTGCTTCTGGAAACAGCTCGAGCCGGTTGATGCAGAATGATTTGAGCTGGACCATTGTAGATGGAGTCCAGAATGTCACCAGCTAGCTTTTGACGTTCTATGAAATTGAGGTAGTGGGATTTCCACAGAGTGTAGCGTCCCCGATACAAAGTTGGAGGCCTGATGTCAGATCCCATAGCTAGACTGTCGTGGTACATGTTGAAAGCTTCTTTGGATCGAGATTGGTAAGTGATTATAGCCTTAATTTTGCAAACACACTAAGTGAGATTCAAAAGAAAATTTCTAAGTTATAGGTAGTGAACTCGCGAATGATGTTTTATCCGAGAGTTGGAACTCTCGGATGGAGGTGTGGATGTGGGACTTAGAATAAAATTTTTAATCAGAATGGTTTTGCTTTGTGATCTGCAAGTAGGGACTTGCGGATGTTGAGGATCCGCGAGCTGTAACTCACGGGTGAAACACTAGTTGACAATTAACTTAGGAAAATTTGGAGTGTAGAGTGTGTGCTTTGTGATCCGCAAGTAGGAACTTGCGGATGTAGTGGTAAGTACTTAAGAAAAGTAAAACTAGCAAGTATCAAGTAGTGTTATCCGTAAGTTACAACTTGCAAATAAAGCATAAGACATTAAAATACTTAGAAATAAATTAAATAGGTATAACACAACTCAGCTATATCCGAGAGTTGTAACTCTAGGATGATGAACAATTCTTGAATTCAATGAATTTTAACAGAAATTTAGCACGGAACTGAATGATTTTTGAATCAAATATACTTTCTTTCACAAATTTGTGATTAGATAGTAAGATATTCACCCGATGTAATATAGTATCAAACGAGATTTAACCACAAACAGTTTAGAAATTTTTGAATTCAAAGATCAAACAGAGATGTTCTTCGTAGAACACGAAGAACGTTAAAGAACATTAACAATTTTCAAATAAGAATGCAGAATTTTTAAGCAAAATTTCAAAAATCAGAAATTTATAAACACTTTAAAACCAACCTGGCTCTGATACCAATTGTATTTCCCATATTAGAAGCATTCATTCAACATTTAACAATATAATCAATAATATCATAAACATGAAGAACACAATGAACAATATACGAATATTACGAAGAACAATAAGAACATTCAAAGATTAGATAAACCTTCATTGCTTTCCAATCCACGTACGTACAATCAACTGAATGGTTACAAATGAAAACCTAAAACAAACTATTTATAAGAAAGTAAATGGATCTAAAATATCCTAACGCATGGGTTGAAATTTTGGTCTTTTAATCCATTTACTATGAACTTTGAAACCTTGAAAATTGAACACAAAAATTAGTTTCATTTATTACAATTTGAACCCTGAAACTATCACAACTTTTAGATCTAACGATAACTCTGTCTGTAATAAAACTTCAGTTCAATTCTGTTCAAAATACTCTCGTGCTGAATTGATTTCTTTAAATTCTGCTAATGGCTATGTGTTGAATGACAAATTTGTGCCTAAACCTGAAAAGTTTGTATGGGCTCCAAAGAACAAGGTTCCTACTATTAAACAACAAAGGGTTCCAAAGAGACAAATTTCAAAACTAGTTCCAAAATGAACTGTACAAAAATGGATACCCAAAAGGACTGTTAAAAAGTGGGTTCCAAAGTCAAATTGTGTATCTATTACTATACCTGACAAACTACCACATGATTTACCAAATTTTAAAGTACCCACCTATAAGTGGGTACCTCACGTTTTACTTCGTTTTATAGGTAAATCATGTGTGGTACCTTGACTCCGGGTGTTCCATGCATATTACCGGACAGAGAGAAACCCTAACGAATTTTGTTAACAAATTCTGCGGGACGGTGAGGTTTGGAAATGATCAATTCTGTCCGATCAAAGGATATGGGGAGTCTGGAGTACGATAAAATAAAATTTCTAAAGGTTTTCTACGTTGATGGTCTTGGTCATAATTTGTTCAGTATCGGCCAACTGTGCGATAAAGGGTTAGAAGTTAATTTCAAGGCTAATAGGTGTAGCATTAGATCTGGGGAAGGGTAGGAAATCCTCGCTGGGAATAGGAAAACAAATTTGTACTCCATAGATTTAGCCAACATTAATCTGAAGAAAGATGTTTGCTTAATGTCAAAGGCAACATCTAAAGTATCCTGGTTGTGGCATCGCCGTCTATCCCATTTGAACATCAAAGAATTGACCAATCTTGCAAAAGGTGGTTTAGTCAAAGGGCTTCAAACTCTCCGATTTCAGAAGGAGCAGTTGTGTGCCGCATGTGAAAAAGGGAAGATGTTGAGGGCATCACACCAATTAAAAGTTGAACATTCATCAATCAGGGCTTTAGAACTACTACATATGTGTTGGTCACAGTCGATGATTATTCAAGATACACATTGGCTTTCTTCCTAAGATCCAAGTCTGAAGCTACCAAGATCATTATTGACTTCATTCGCAAGATTCAAGTAAAGTTGCAGCTATCAGTTCAGACCATTAGTTCTGATAATGGTACAGAATTCAAGAACAAGTCACACGAGAAATGTAGGTCCCAAAAGGTTTCCCCAGTATGTTGCTCTAAGCTGTAGAGGGGGGGGGTGAATACAACTATTTAAAAATTCAACACACTTTCTCAATGTTTGTATGTATTATCAAGAAGTGTTAATTACAAACAAGCTTGAACTGCAGCAAGGCTCAAGCTGAGATGACAGATATAACAGATGTTCTACTAATCTATGACACACTCAAACCAGTTACAATGAATAAACTCACAAAGATGAACTCTCTTATACTACAAGAGAGACAGACAGAAAGCTTGAACAAGAACAGCTTGGACACACTCAACTGTTTTATTCAAGCATACATTGCTTGCATGAAAACACACTTCTTGGCACATCCTGAATATCACACTCATGGTAATCTCACATTCCTTGGAAGCTTCCTTTTATACTCTCACAGAGAATCCTAGTGAAACTTCCTCATTGGATGCAGCGTTTGTGGAGTGTCTTTCAAAGAAGACAAACTTACCTTTCTGCACGTTCTGACAAAATAGCATTTGTCTTTACATAGAAAAATCTTTGTCTTTTCCTTTTTGTCTCTGTTGCAGAAGGCTTTAACTAAAAGAAGAATATCAACTTTAAACCTTTCATCTTCTGTTATGGCCATTTTAATATAAGAAATGGTCTTTCACCCATTTCAAATATCCACTTTGTCTTCAAATATCAACTTTGTCTTCGACTTTGTAAACTAATCTTTTAGTCTAAGACAATACATGAGGACATGGAAACATATTCCATAAAGTGTTTACCCTGTTCACAACGAATATGTTCTGTTCCCAAAGAACAGAACTCTTAGAATTTGTCCAAGCTGCTCAACAGGTTATAGCAGCGTAGACAGTTTATGTCCAGCCTGTTCAACAGAATAGAATAGTTTGGACAATCTGCCTTAGTTGCAACAATTGCAACAGGGTAAGCAGCTTTGACTACATTTCAAATCACTTATCAGGGTTCAATAAGGCATAACAGGCCTTGAATTATACCATTATGTGCATCAAACAGGTTTGATTAATAATGTCCCCCTATGATGTATGACATGTTTGACTGAGGACTTTTTGTGCCTAACAATCTCTCCCTATTTGAAATAATCAGTCTAAGCTGATTCCATCAATGATCAGTATATATTTTTTAAATTATATATTGTTGAAATAAAATTACAACATTGAAGTAAAGTAAAAGATCAGTTTATGTATATACACTGATATTGATTACAAACAACACATGTTTTTACAGAAGTACAACTGATGTACTAAAGTAAATTACAACTAATTTAATAAAATGAATTACAACAGATTTAATAAAGTACAACATATGTATAAGGAAACTTTCAACAATTTGGACTGTTGATGGTGGGAGCAAGTAATGGCAAGACCGTCCAACTTATGGACAGCTTCATTCTTCATCTACTCAGCAGTAGATGGACCTTCAAGTTGTAGCCTTCCATCAAACATCTTTTCAAAGTGCTCCATGGTCTCATCAATCTCTTCTATTTCATGTCTGGGAAACATGAAGTCAGGATGTTGAAGTTCTCCTCTCTCATAAAAGCCTTTAATCTGTTCCCAGATAACTGCTCTCCATTTTGAAGATTTACCAAACGTGTCAGAGAGTCTAAAGGCTATGATCTGTTTGAGACCAACTTAATGCAGATCAGAAGCCCTCTGGAAACTCATTTTCTTTGTTAAGGGGTCCATAAAGAATACCCCTAGCTCAGGCTCTCCTATGAGTTTGCCTTCCTCAGGCTCCACACCTCTAGGCAGGCTGTGATTCACCCCTTTGATCTCAACAGCTAGGATGCCTTGATCAGTCATAATAAGTAGTTCTTCAAGCTCTCAATCCTTCCTCTTTCTCAAGGGCTTAGTCTTGGGTTCAACCACTGAGGTACCCTTAATTTGTTCTTTAGAGATCGGGCCCAGGTTTTTTACTCTTTCCATCAACGTTTTGACGTATGCCCTGATAGTCTTAGCAATTTCAGATTTTGACTAACTCAGGGCAACTGCCAATTCAACCCATTCTATGTACCCCATGCAAGCAATATCAGTATATTCATAAGCCTCCAGTTCTGGACCCTCAGCACCTAGCTTGGTTATCTGAATCTTCCACTGCTTACCTTTCTTTGAGATGGGGACAGCCTTGACAATTGTTTCCTTGGCAAGTCTTCTGTTGGCCACATCAAAGAATTTCTTCCTTGCCAAGTTGTCAAAATGTACTTGGGCTCTTGCTGAGGAGGATACAGGCTTTGACTTGATCACTGAGACCTGTGCACTCATTTCTTTCTCTCCCTCTTTCTCAGTCACTGACTCTTTTGCAGCCTCTAATAATTTCTTTTTAACATCCAAGGAGGGCATTTTAACTTTTCTTTCCTCCTTGAATGCAAAGGCCTTGGCAGCTTTGGTAGAGGCTGCTTCTTTCTTCAGTTTTTCAAGGAACTCAAGCTGCTCTTCTTGGAATTGATAGTAAGTCTCTAGAGGAATGCCCATTTCTTTGGCTTGAGACTTGTCAAAAATAGAATGAAATGAAAAAACTCTTGATACAATTAAAAGAACATGTAAAAACATGCTTATTAATTTTATCAAAAGACTTATTTTTGTGAAATTATATCTGTTGTAATTAGACAATAATAGTTTAAAAAAGGGATAATTGCGCAAAAAACCCCAAACTTGTCCGCTTTTTGTGATTAAAACCCCAAACCATTTTTCGTTGCATAGAAAACCCCAAACTAACTAAAAATCAGTAAATCAAGGTTTTATCAATGACTAACCGGTTGAAACCGCTTATTAATCCTACAGGGACCGCTAAATAACCTACATGTGATAAATTTTAATTGTTGACACCGGTTGCCAAGCATTACACATCATTTTTAACGCTCGTAGATAATTTTTATTTGCAATTTTTAAACGGGATTACCTCATCTACGAGCGTTAAAAATGATGTGTAATACTTGGAAATCGGTTTCAATAATTAAAATTTATTCTACGTAGATTATTACCAGTCCACGTAGGATTAATAACCGGTTGAAACCGGTTTGTCATTGATAAAACCTTGATTTACTATTTTTAGTTAGTTTGGGGTTTTCTATGCAACGAAAAATGGTTTGGGGTTTTAATCACAAAAGGCGGACAAGTTTGGGGTTTTTGCGCAATTATCCCTTTAAAAAAATAAACAACTGTAACCCATATCTTAAAACGAATGGTAAACCCAAACTTTGGATCCCATACAACATATGTTAAATTGTTAATCACATATAACGCACAATCTAGGAACATTTGTTAGTGCTAACCAATGAATCTCCACTATCAATTTAATGTTTCTAACGAATTAGACTACAATCGTAGGAAGCAACAGATCGATTGCCTAAGAATTATTATCAAATAACAAAAGATAATCTAAAACCTAAATCACCCAAGTTGCGACTAATAGATACAAAAAGAAAAACGAATATAAGAAATTCATCAAATGTTTGCTTTAAATACTATTCTAAGAATTATTTAATTAATAACAAAAGATACTCAAAAACCCAAATCATCCGCATAACTTCTAGGGTGGCAATTTCGAACCATCAGGTCAAACAGACGGAACAATAATATTGACCCTAAGTAAAAAAGTAAGCTAGAACATCATTTTTCTAAAAAACATTAAATTCTAGAAAATGATATATTAAACAAATTATTAAAAAAAAATTAATTATGTTAAATTTTTGTCTTTTGGTCATCAACTCATCTGACTTGTTTGCTTGAATGGGTAAGAATTTACGGCTAATAAATAAAGAAAAACAAAGATGTAAGAAAGTAAGAAACTCACCAAATGTTTGCTTTGAATGGTCTCTCAAGTTTCAGCAACACGAAGAACAAGAAAATTGCATGTGAATATTTTAGAACACATAGAGCTTAACTAAAACCACAAATGACTGAATTTAAAGGATTTTCAAACATCCTTACAAAGGGGGAATTGAAAATAAATAATAAATAGTTACTAAATTGCCATATATAATTTTAAAATATGATATTTTCTGTGGAGTCCCTTTTATTAAATTATAATAAATTACGTTTTTTCCTATTATCTGATTAAAGGTCATTAATGTGCAAATGCTCGAATTATGATTGCATTTTCTCTGATGATAATTTATGTTTAAAAAAATGGAGAATATTACACAAAGTTAATAATAATCTATTACATGAATCCTTATGAAGATTATGGGCATTAAATTGCATGAATCCAAACTACTTGGGTTGCGTTTAGTTAACGAAAACTAGTCATTTTTCATTTCAGTTTTCAACTTATAGTTTTCAAGAAAAAACAAGGGTTTTTACAAAAAGTAAAAACTTGTTTAGATGATACAGTTTTTAAATTTAAAAAAAATGAGATAGGTTATAAAAAAAGTAATAAAATAATATAAATATAAGGTAGGTGATTAAAAAGTAAGAGAGAAAAAAAAGAGTATAGAAAGTAAATATAAGGTGGTAAGAGAAAGTATAAAAAGTAGTATTTTAAAAAGTGAAATGAAGATTTAATGAATTGTTGTTAAATAAAGAACTGTTTATTTTAGATATTTTCTGAAACTAAGTATTATTCAAACACAACTTATTTATAAAAAAGGGGTAAATTGCAATTTTCGTCCATGTGGTAATATATAAATTATGGTTATGATCATTTCACGAATTTCAGTACATATGGTTGGCTTTTTGTCATGTTTCTAGTCATTTGACCAGTCATTTTTTTAAAAAATACTCATTTTCCCCTTTAATTTTGTTTCAGT
>JAANYP010006186.1:0-7500 GCA_020465985.1 Centrapalus pauciflorus | reverse complement strand
CTTTTAGAGCCCTTGGATCAAAATGGTATTTTTGGAATAAAAAATATTATCTTTCTCTCTCCACCTTTTTTATTGTATGCATCTTTTTTTCACTTTCTCTCTCTTACTTTTTTTTCATTTTCATTTCCTCTTTCTTTTTTGAGAATTGATTTTAATATTAAAAAAATGTTTTTTATAAAAAAATTATTTTTTTCTATTTAAAAAATTATTTAATTGCTAAAAAAATTAATGTATTCTATATAGAAATATTATGTGTCTATATAAAATGTTATATAACTCTATATCTTTTTATGTTGATTAACATTACTATTCATAATCTATGTAGAATGTTATGTTTCTTATATATTTCATATATTTTTTTATGTTTATTATACAAATCTATATCTTTTTTGTAGATTAACATTACTATTCATTGTGTTTTTGGTATATTTTATATCAGTTGCATACCAAGTGTTTGAATGTCTAAATGAAATCTTTTTTTTTTAGTTTCAATGTGTTTTTGGTATATTTTATCATTTAATCTACGTAGATACTTGACATTCTACACGACATTCTACGTAGATTGCATGACATTCTACGTAGATTGTATTACATTCTACGTAGATTGCATGCCATTGTACGTAGATTGCATGTTATTCTACGTAGATTAACAGTTTTATTCTATGTATTTTTGATATATTTTATATCAGTTGCATACCAAGTGTTTGATAAAATGTCTAAATAAAATCTTCTTTTTTTTTTCAATGTGTTTTGATATATTTTATCATTTAATCTATGTAGAATATATGATATTTGACATTCTACACGACATTCTACATAGATTGCATGACATTCTACGTAGATTGAATGTCATTCTACGTAGATTGCATGACATTCTACGTATATTGTATATAAAATATGTTCGTCGATACTCTACATAGAATATGACAGATTCATTTTCAATGTTTTATGATGAAGATTATTTGTAAGATATTAGATATATATGAATGTAATAGTTATTAGATGTTTTACATGATAATCTGCGTAGACTACATGATAATCTACATAGAATATATAATACAAGACTACTTGTAAAAAACACACATAATCTATGTAGAATGTTATGTTTCTTATATATTTCATATATTTTTATGTTTACTATACATTTATATATCTTTTTATGTAGATGTACATTAACATTCAATGTGTTTTTGGTATATTTTATCATGTAATCTATGTAGAATATATGATACTTGACATTCTACACGACATTCCACATATATTGCATGTCATTCTACGTAGATTGCATGCCATTCTACGTAGATTGCATGTCGTTCTACGTAGATGTCATGACATTCTACGTAGATTGTACATAGAATATGTTCGTCGATACTCTACGTAGATTGCATGTCATTCTACGTAGATTCTATGCCATTCTACGTAGATTAAATGTCATTCTACGTAGATTGAATGTCATTCTACGTAGATTGCGTGACATTCTATGTAGAGCATCGACGAACATATACTATGTAACAGATTCATTTTCCATGTTTTATAATTAAAATTATTTGTAAGATATTAGATTTATAATGAATGTAATAGTTATTAGATGTTTTACATGATAATCTATGTTGATTACATGACAATCTACGTAGATTACCTGATAATCTACATAGAATATAATACAATACTACTTGTAAAAAATCACACATAATCTATGTAAAATGTTATGTTTCTTATATATTTAATATATTTTTATGTTTCTTATACATTTTTATATTTTTTTATGTAGATTAACATTACTATTCAATGTGTTTTTGGTATATTTTATCATGTAATCTACGTAGAATATATATGATAATTGACATTTTATACGACATTCTACATTGATTGCATGTCATTCTACGTATATTGCATACCATTCTACGTAGATTGCATGTTATTCTACGTAGATTGAATGTCATTCTACGTAGATTGAATGTCATTCTACGTAGATTGAATGTCATTCTACGTAGATTGAATGCCATTCTACTTAGAATGCATGACTATCTACGTAGATTGTACATATAATATGTTTTTTGATATTCTACATAGAATATGACAGATTCATTTTTCATGTTTTATAATGAAGATTATTTGTATGATATTAGATTTATAATGATTGTAATAGTTATTAGATGTTTTACATGATAATCTACGTAGATTACATGATAAGCTAAATAGAATATAATACAAGACTACTTGTAAAAAATCACACATAATCTATGTAGAATGTTATGTTTCTTATATATTTCATATATTTTTATGTTTTTTTATACATTTCTATTGTTTTTTATGTAGATTAGCATTACTATTCGATGTCTTTTTGGTATATTTTATATCAGTTGCATACAAAATGTTTGATAAAATGTCTAAACGAAATCTTTTTTTTTTTTGTTTCAATGTGTTTTAGATATATTTTATCAGGTAATCTGGGTTGAATATATGATATTTGACATTTAACACGACATTCTACGTAGATTGCATGTCATTTTACGTAGAATGCATGACATACTACGTAGATTGTACATAGAATATGTTCGTTAACATATTCTATATAGAAAAAAAATTCTATATAAACATATAATATTTCTATATAAAATACATTATTTTTTTAGCAATTAAATAAGTTTCTATATAAAAAAATATTTTTTTTATAAAAAACGGTTTTTTACTTTAAAATCAATTATAATGAAAGAAAAATAAAATGAAAATGAAAAAAAGTAAGAGAGAGAAACAGAAAAAGCAGATTTTTTTTTCTTCCAAAAATAACATTTTCACACATTTTCAAGATTCTCCACTATCAAAGTTCAAAATAATTACAAAATTGTCATCCAATATATCAACCATTGATTCTATTAATCCAAAGACCATAAAAGGTTCTTAAGTTCTCACAATATTTATGGTTTTTAAAAGAACTCTTCCACACACACACACACACACACACATATATATATATATATATATATATATATATATATATATATATATATATATATATATATATATATATATATATATATATATATATATATATATATATATATATATAACATTTGTAATTTATATGTACCATAACTTTATGAATAAATAAATTAAAATGGAATACACGCGAAATAATATATTTCATTAAGTTAAAATTACATTAAACATATAATGTTTATAAAAATAGAAAAAAAATAAATTAAAATACATAATATAATACATATATGTATAAATATGGACAAAAGATTGATCAAATTTATAATTATTTATATAAAGTAATATAAAATAGGAACAAAAGATAAATAAATTAAAAGTATAAATAGTTAAAAACTTTATAAATGAAAAGTAATAAAATAAATAAATAGATTTTAAAAACTAAATATATAAATAGTTCGATATATATTTAAAATTTATAGGTAAGAATAATTATAACAAAATTATAACAATAATTAACAACAACACAATAAATTAAATTTCGTCATATACAACTTAGTTTCAATTACTATTACTTAGCCATGTAAATAATTAACTATAATAAAATAATAATAATACTAGTAATAATATTGTCAAATAAATAATGAAAATAAAACATATTAAATAATTTATTGCTTCAATTAAATTTTAATAGTAATAATAAGAAACTATATTAAATAAATAATAAAAGAATAATAAATCAATAAGAAAATGAGAAACAAAAGATATATATTTTGATTAAAGACCAAAAATGAAATAAATTGAAAGGGTAAAATCGTATTATATATATAATTTATCCTGAAAAGAACGTATTAACCATATTTTGATTAGAGACTAAAAACATAACAAAACGTCGAATATAAGTGATGTAATTGTAATTTTATGGTGAAAAAAACAGTAACCATAATTTTTATATAAGAACAGAGACAATAATTATAATTTACCCTTAAAAAAATTGAAGCTTTTAAAGTACTATAAGTAACCTCTCTTGCTTTCACAATCTGATCAAAACTGTCGTAATTAAGTTAGGATATTCATGGATAGTTATGAGAAACTAATGAGCTCTAGTCTCCGGTACAAACTAAACAATTACCGAAAAAAAAAATTAACATAAAATAAAATAAAGTATAACAATAATAATAATCTATGTATATAATAAATATCGTCACATGTCACATTCACGTTTTATCATAAAAGATAATTATAAATTATTTTTATATATAAAATATAAAATAAAACTACTCATTATTTTTAAAAGAGTAAATTACACAAATGGTCCCTATGGTTTGGTGCTTTTTGCTCTTTTTGTCCCTCAAACTTTTTTTTTGCACCAATAGTCCCAAAATCACAAACCTTTAACACAAACGGTCCCTCTGACTAACATCCGTTAAGTTTGACCATTAGAGAGGAGGGCATTTTTGTCTTTTTGCTAATCTCATTTTAATATTATTCCTATCAGATATTTTCATTAATTTCTTTTTGTTTATCTCATTTTAACTGATTTTTTTTAATTTTCTTTGAAGAACCCAAATGAAGTTTATCATGGTGTTCTTGGTTAGAGATGAATCTTCAAACTTCAAACCCAGAAAAAAAAAGAAGAATTTCAAACCCAGAAAAAAATCTGGAAACCTTCTTGGTTGTAGATGAATCTTCAAACGTGACCCGATGAGAGCTTGTGGGTGCTGGTGTATAATCATTTGCTTTTTTTAATACAACCGGCAACGGTTGTTTCCTGCAACCGGGAACTAACCCTCCGAGAACACGTGCTTTCCTTTGTACAGCCGGTAAGTTCTTTGTTTTCGGTCTCAATGTACTCGGTCTACTCTTCCCGAACCTAATCATACTCGCTGACGACTCCAATAATACGTCTCAATCACCACTTTCGTCACCAAGCAACCCCCAGCGTCGTCTTAACAAGCGGAAGAAACCGGCCAGCAGGATCTCGAAACGTAAGAAGTCAACGAAGAAAGTTCAACCCTAATCGGTGTCATCAACCCTATACCTTTTATTCCCCAAAGAAAAAGTTAGCTTTTCGTAAATATGAGGATGTTTTAATGCGTCTAGGGCTATATGTTTTTAGCAAAATTGAGCATGACCATTGCATTAGAAGTGATCTTCTTGGTGCCTGCTTCGAAATCAGAGAAAGTAGGTAGCAGCATAGTAGAGGTTGATTTGGATTTGGAGGTGTCTTCTTGGTGCCTGCTTCACCGCCGGTTCCGTTTTCTGTTGGTACACCCTGTGTGATGATAGCAGTCTAAGCAGTTTAACATTTTGGTTTAAGTAATATTCAGAGTATTGAGAATTAACTAGTGTTTTGATATATATGTTTATATATTTGATTGTTATTGATTATGTGTTTGAACTTGATGTAACATATTACAAGAAGTTCAAACATAAAGTTCAAAGATTAATTCAAGCATAAGTAAAAACATAAGTTTCAACACTTAGGTGTTTAAGTGATTTGGTTAGAATCGAATTATATAAGGCTGGCCATTCGAATCTGTGATAGATTCGAATGTAGCCATAGATTCGAATGAGCCCAGATTCGAGAGTGTCATTGTGGACAAACTCGAATGGGCCTTGGGCCAGATTCGAGTTTGGCCCATAACAGACTCGAATCAGGGTCTATAATTAGGGATAGACTCGAGTTATAATCAGACTTTTTGCAGAATTCGTGAGGGATTAAGCATAAAGCGATCTCGAGTTTATCATCAGCCTTAGTGCGTTTTCGGAGAGAATCAGTTCGTAGGATCGTTCGTGTGTCGTTCGTTCAGCCTCTGATAGTCTCCGTGTTTCGTAGTTGAGAGTTGTTTCCGTCTACCCGTTAACGAGGATTCCGCACTCGTTGACGGCTCCGCGTCTAGATAGATCTCGTATTGGTAGACCTTACAAGTGGTATCAGAGCCTACGGAGTGTTCTTGGTGTCTTCGTGTTCATCTAGATACATTCTAGGTTTCTTGACGCTAGTTGGACGGTTTTTCTCTCAAAATCGTGTTTTTGAGCTTAGCAAATAGTAATCCGGGAAACACTTTGTGATTTTTCACGTTTTTTATCGAAATCATTATTTTTCCTTGGAAATATACTGGTTTAATCTGAAAAACGTTAAAAAATCAAAGTGTTAGCCGTTTTTCGAGTTTGCGGCGCTCGAATCTAATAGGGGTAATTAGGGTTACACTTAGTCTCGAGTCTAACCAAAATCCGCTCCTTTCGAGTCTGATACAGAGGGTTTCGAATCTATTTTCGAGTTTGTGTTTCATTCGAATAGGGTCTCGAGTCTACCTTAGTTTCGAGTTTAATTCGAGTTTAGCTTAGTTTCGAATAGGGGTTCGAATCTGCTGTTATTTCGAGTTTGTCTGCCTTCGAATCTAGTGACCTTTCGAATCTGACATAATTTCGAATCTAATTGAATTATAACACTTAATCAAATTTAATCCAAAATAAATTGGAATCTGATTACATTCGAATCTACCTAGATTCGAAAGAATTAATTCTCATTAGTTTCGAATTAAATTAATTAAGTTCAATTCAATTACTTTCAAAAAGATGTCAAATCTTCAGAAATTCCTAGAAATGGACCATGAGGTCGGGAAGGCAAACGCTCCGCCTAAGCTGATGAAAGTCGAGGATTATTACTGGTGGAAAGATCGGTTTACCGATTTCGTGCGCTTTAATGACATGCGCATGTGGGTGTGTATCGACGAAGGGTATATACCACCAGTTTCAGAAGTTGAAGGCCGACAGAAAGTCTTGTCATACCAAATGGTGAAGGAGGATGATAAGAAATTGTATGAAGCCGAAAACAAAGCTTTCTCACTAAATCGAATGGCTTGCCGCAGGATATTCTACACACATTTAGGACTCAGAAGACATCAAAAGAACTTAGGGAGTCGCTAGAGAAGAGGTGTGAGGGGAATCCTAGGGTTCGTAGAAAGCGTACAGAGCTGTTGAAACAACAGTTCGCCATTTTCAAGGCGTTAAAGGATGAACAGCTGGATGATATAATCACCCGGTTCTATCATCTGTTGACGGAACTTGAAAGTCACGGGATTGAGTTTACTGACACTGACAAGAACAACAAGCTTCTTGATGCCTTACCAGCCAAATGGGCTATGTACGTGGCAATGATTAAGCTGAACGAGGACAAGTACTATACTCAATCTCTGGATGATATTGTGGGAACGTTGCAGGCATATCACTTCGAGCTACTGAAGGCCGAAACTGATTACGAATAAGTCCAGAATCTAGCAATGTATTTTGGAAAGACAACAAAACCTTCAGCGGCAGCCGAACCGAAGACTGCTACAGCGTTTTTCACTGGGGAAACGTCGTCACCAGCAGAGTCTGATGACACATTGAATCGCGCGTTCTTAGGATTAGGAAGATCGGAAGAACCGCAGCCTCAAGTACAACAGGCATCGACATCTCAGAGCTATTCAAAGATGCCCATGAGCGCAAAATCGGCGGAAGAACATCTGAATCTGTTTGCTTCTTTTGTGGCCGCATACGGAAATTGTGTTCAGGGGA
>JAANYP010006185.1:0-29167 GCA_020465985.1 Centrapalus pauciflorus | reverse complement strand
TGTAATATCCGGCATTAAACCAGGTTAGCAACTATGACTAAATCAGTATTTAATAGCCAATTATAACCTAATCAGTGGTCATTAGAAATTAATCAAAGTGATTAACAAGGTTCATGAAGAAATTCAACTCAATTAGAATCAAATTAATCGGTGCGATGAATCGGGAAATCACTTAATCCGATCGATTTACAATATGAAGGATTAATTCAACTATGTACATAATTAAATTAAGATTAGTAACACTAATCATGCATTAAAACACTTACTTAACATTAATGATGCAAGACTAAAACAAATCATTAAACAAATGCATTCAAAAGTATTTATGAATTTACATAAAAAGGGAAATACAAGAATACATTCTAAATACATTTATACAAAAAAAATGAAAATACATCAAAATATCTTCTAAAAATCTGCCCATAGGGAGGTACAAGTAGGTTTTGACTTCATTTTTATAATACACACTTCCATAACCCATCAAAATCAAATCCTTTTCACCATCTTCTTTCATCTCATCCAACACTCCACTCAACCTCCATTTGAAAGACCAAGACTTTGCCTATAAATAGAGAGCTTCCCTTTCATTATTTTCACACCAAAACTCTTCCTTTTTCTCTCTAAAAACCGGATCCCACACACACACCCACTACAAACATTTTCATTCAAGTGTTCTTGGTGAAATTCAAGTGTTCTTGGTCCAAATCTTGCAAGAGTTCCAACTTCTTCTCAATTTCATACTCCAAATACATCAAAGTAAGTAAATACTAACTTATTTCATCATACATTTATGAGTATATAAGTCTTGCATAATATATATAATCACCAACAACAACAAGTTTCATAAAAACTCAAGTTTATAAGTTTCTAGTTTTTGTTTTTAAGTTGTTTCTTTAAATGTGTTTATGAATATATATAAACACATCATAAAAGTGTTAATATTATGAAAACAAGTAATATATATGTGTTTTATAACTTGTATACAAATAGTCTTTGAATAAACAACAAGAATCATAAGTTATTTCAAGTTTATAAACTACGGATTTTCGGCAGAAAATTTATATCGAATTTGAAAAATCATAACTAATTCATAACTTAACGAAATGAGTTGATTCTTGTCTCAAAAGTTAGATCTATGTCTTAAATATAGATCTGGAAGTTTTCATAATTTATTTTGGAGTTTAAGACCTCCAGAAATTATTTGGGAAACCGAAAGTTTGACAGCTCAAAAATGGCCAACATAGGGTTTTCAACAAGCTTTTTCCCCAACCTAAACATCTCGAAAAATGATTATTCTTGACTTTAAAAATTCTTTGTATACAGTAGGCCGAAAAACCTTCGAAAAGCTGGAAAATTATATATATATATATATATATATATATATATATATATATATATATATATATATATATATAAACTTGACGTTTTAAGTGGGTTTTATTTACAAACTTGTAATGTTGGGTGATTTAAGACATAAAATCTATAAATATACATATTATCATATATTAGAGATATTAAGTCCTTATTATCATAGGGACTCGGTTAAACACATCCGGTTTCATCACCCATCAAACAACGCAGCATTTTTGCGCGTATTTTGCCATCACAAGCTCGGTGAGTCTTCATAGCCCCTATTTTCACTATCTATTGGGGTGGAAATACATGCACTGTTTTCATATGGACATCAAAACTGTTTATTTCTTATATGTATTACATGTTTGGATCCATCATCCCTCAAATCATGAACCGTTAGTTGAATTTATTTGTAAGCGCGAATATATTGTGGATAGATCTATCGGGAGTCATGTCCCCCATCCGGGTTAGTTCGGCTCGGCTAACAGCGGGTGCATATATATTCAACACACGGTATTATGTATGGGAATACTGCACTAGGCAAACTCATTTAATTAAGCTTCGGTTGCATGATGGTTTATGTAATACATACACGGAATTTATGCTTTATAAATTCAACTCATCTGATAATGTCCATACAATTGGTCTTTTCGCGTAAACCTATGAGCTCCCCAACAATTTGTTGACGTATTTTAGCATGTATTTTCAGGAGACTGAGACATGCACATTTATCGGAAGTATTCCAAGGCTTTCGTTCATTTTGGAGTCCCATCATTTTCAAACTCGGAGATTTACTTGCATCTTTCCGGATAAACTAAATTGTGTATTTAAATCTTGGTATTTTAAGAACTACTTACGCTGTATTTTGGTTATGTAAAACAATATTTATATATGAAGTTAAATCAATGTATTTTTGAAAACGTCCATATAGTGGTCGTTCATTATGATTATGGTTACGCTTCAGCGACGTCACATTTCGTTGCCAACCGGGGTAACGGGATGTGACAGATTGGTATCAGAGCCATAGTTATAGTGAACTAGGTTGCATTAGTACCTAGACTATAACTGTTACAAAAACTAAACTTTCTTCAAGAACTGTGAACACATATGTATGGACCCTAGTGACAGAATCATGTCAAACAATACGGTTATTATCCTCTTTGACCCTGAGGATGAACTCTCACCCATGGAACAAGGAAGTCAAGGTGACACTAAGATATACTTTGGATCGGAGACCCACCCAAACCCAATCAATGACGACGTAGAGGACCCGTCAGAACAAGAGGGTGGCAAGCCCTGCAGCACAAAGTGCTCTACCATCACTACCCTGTATTCCATCCTACACCTTATTCAGAAACCATCCCAATGGACCATTGAAAAAAAAAATTCACCTGCCCATCAGCCAAGCCTAGTCGCTACTGTGACTAGCACAACGGGAGTCTATCCCGGTACCTGCCCATTAGCCAAGCCCGCCACAGTAGAGACGGGCAACCATAAGACAGTGGGGATGGATGCCTCACACTCTCCAAGAGTGGAGAAACGAGGAAGGGATCCAAAGCCAGTTTGAAGTCGGAACACCATCTTCCTCTCAAGTGCCAACACTTACCAAGAAACCTACATAACAAACAATGCCTCTGTTGGTGGCAAGGGCCCCCTGACACGACCCCCAATTTCGACAAAATCCACCAAGAGATCGGTGAGATCTTTGCAAGGATTAAGCTGGAGACAATTCAAACCACCAATAAACCTTGGGCCAACCAGAATACCAAGGCGATTCAACATGACGGAATCAACGAATTGTGACAGCGCCTAGCAGAGCACAAAGCCCGCAGTGCAGAACTAACCCAACGACTTAACGCTCTGGAGTACGAGGAAACCCCGGAGGCATCTCTTTATAGTATTTCTCTAGGCTTTACTATCTGATATATATCTTAGGGTATGTAAGGCTTAAAAATTTATCAGGAAATCCCGACCATATCATGTACAAAGATTAGGTAGCAAGCATATTGATGAAGAACTAAGGTTTATCTATAACTATGTGCATGAGGATATGTAGTACGACAATCTGCCTAAGAAATTTCAAACCCATAGACTTATCCTCTTATCCCATTAGATACCACTTATGCATTTCTACTATTTAATACTGGTGCTGATAGGATCTTCATATCCACTAACTTCACTAAGCAGATAAATTCCATTCTTACACCATTAAGTGCCACTTATGCTATTGAGGTTGATGACAGTGAGACGCTTAAGACAAATAATATAAGTCGAGGATGCTCCTTAGAATTAGTAGGCCGGCTCTTTGAAACAGACTTGATACCCGTCAAACTGGGAAGTGTTTACGTGGTCATAGGCATGGATTGACTATCGAAAAATCGTGCGGAAATAGTGTGCAACAAGAACACGGTTCATATACATTTAGTCAATAAGAAGGTCCTTACTGTTCAAGGCAAAACAAGAAATATATACCAAAGTAAGCATCATCCCTAGAATTAGGACCCTGAAGTGTTGACAGAGAGGGAGCCAAAGGAAAAGCGGCTCGAAAATATCCCTATTATTTATGGTTACCCCAAAGTTTTTCCAGAACACTTACCTGAACACCCAACATCGAGGCAAGTCAAATTCAAAAATCGGCCTAGTATCAGGTGTGGTACCAGTGGCTCGAGCACCATGCCGATTAGCCCCATCAATAGTGTAACAATCGTCCAACCAACTGTAGGAGCTCTTAGATAAAGGGTTTATCAAACCGAGTTCCTCGCTTTGGAGGAGCTCCAGTTTTGTTCATAAAGAAGAAGGATAGAACCATCAGAATGTGCATCAATTACCAAGAGCTAAATAAACTAAAGGAACCGATACCCGCTCAGAAGGATCAATGACTTGTTTGACCAAACTCCAAGAATTAAGCTTCTATTCGAAGATCGACCTAAGGTCTGGTTATCATCAGGTTAGAGTTCGCAAGAAAGATATTCCAAAGACAGCCAACAGATTCTGTTTCGGTCATCAGAAATTCCTATTAATGTCGTTTGGATTAACCAGTGCCCCAACAGTACTCATGGACCTCATCAGGTGTGCAAACCTTATCTAGACAAATTCGTGATTGTATTCATGAATGACTTTTTAATCTACTCACGAAACAAGGAGGAGCACGAGCAAACATTTAAGACTGATTCTAGAGTTGTTGAAGAAAGAACAACTATATGCCAAGCTTTTTAAGTTTGACTTTTAGCTAAGAGATGTGAAATTCCTCGGTCACGTGATCAATAGTAAAGGAATCCAAGTCGACCCCGCAAAGATCGAGACTATCAGGATTTGCTCAACTCTTAGAACCCCCATAAAGATACAACAGTCCTTAAGACTTGCAACTTATTAAAAGCAATTATCAAAAATTTCTCAAATATCACCAGAGCTCTAACAAAACTGACCTGAAAACACATTAAGTATGATTGGGGCGAGGATCAGGAGACATCATATCAGTTATTAAAGCATAAATTGTGCAGCGCGCTTATTTTATCCAAGAGAAGCAAGAAATTTGTAGATTACTGTGACGCTTCACACAATGGGTTGATATAGAAAGATAGGGTCATAGCTTATACTTTATGAAAACTTAAGGTTCACTAGGTGAATTACACAACGCATGATCTAGATCTTGTAGCAGTAGTCTTTATCCTTAAGACTTGGAGACATTAGTTGTACGGTAAGAAGTGTACTACACTCACAGACTATAAGAACCTCCAACACATCTTGAACCAGAAAGAGTCGGATATGAGGTAATACCATTGGATTGAGCTAATAAGTGATTGCAACTGTGAAATTCGTTATCACCTGAGGAAAGCTAATGTGGTTGCAGACACTCGAAGCCGAAAGGAGCAAGCTAAGCCGTTAAGAGTACGAGCCCTAGTTATAACCATTCAACCAAACCTTCCTTCCTTAGCTCATGAAGCACAAATAGAAGCTGTTAAGGAGGAAAATATGAAAAATGAAGCCCTGCACGGAATGGATAAATAGTTTGGGATAAGGGCTAATAAAAATCAATATTTCATGAATAGAGTCTGGTTACCCTGTTTTGGGTGGAATAAGAAAGATGGCTATGGATGACGGACACAAATCAAGATATGTCGTTCACCTCGGATCCGATAAAATGTATCATGACCTTAAGGAGCTATACGGGTGGCCTATCATGAAGGATGACATTGCCACATCTGTCAACAAATTCCCAACATGCTCCAAAGTTAAAACAAACATTAGAAACCATTTGAGTAATAGTTGACCGCCTAACAAAATCTGTGCGTTCCTACCAATCAAGAAGAACAACAGGATGAAAAAGCTAGTCCAAACGTACCTCAAAGAAGTCGTCTCCGGACACGTAGTGCCTATTATAAACATTTCAGATACGGATAGCAGATCTACATCTAGATTTTTGGCAATCATTACAGCAGGCTTTGGGTACAAACTTGGACATGAGTACCACATATCACCCTCAGACCGATGGTCAGAATGAAAGAACGATCCAAACCCTAGAACATACGTTAAGAGCCTGTGTGATGGATTTTAGGATGTGTTGGGATACTAATTTGCCCTTAGTGGAATTATCATACAACAACAGGTACCACACAAGTCTTAATGTTGCTCCATTTGAGGCACTATACGGACAAAAGTGTCGATCACCCCTTTCCTGGGCCAAAGTCAGGGATAGTCAAGTCATTGGCCCAGAAATTATACTTGAGACCACCAAAAAGATAGTACAGATACAGAACCGACTAAAAGTTGCCCGCCATCGTCAGATGCGTTATGCAGACGTAAGGAGAAAATCCCTTGAGTTCCAATTAGGAGAATGGGTACTGATAAAAGTCTCGCTATGGAAGGGCGTGATACAATTTGGGAAACAAGGGAAACTGAACCCTTGTTATATCGGACAATTCAAGATTTTCAAAAGAATTTACCCGGTAGCCTACCGACTCGATCTGCCCCCAGAGCTTAGTAACGTTCATAATACCTTCCATGTATCCAACCTTAAGAAATGTCTGGCTGATGAAACACTCGTCATACCCATGGACGAGCTGGATTTAGACGATAAGCTGAACTTCGTTAAAAAAACTCGTGGAAATGATGGACCGAGAAGTCAAGAAACTAAAGTACAGCCGGATCCCGATAATAAAAGTCAGATGGAACTCTAAGTGAGGTCCTGAGTTTACATGGGAACGCAAAGATCAGTTCCGGGAAAAATACCCTAACCTGTTCTCAAATACTCAAGCAGTGGAGAACACGAGCTAATTCCGGGACGAAATTCCCTAAACAGGGGGAGACTGTAACATCCGGCATTAAACCAGGTTAGCAACTACGACCTAATCAGTATTTAATAGCCAATTATAACCTAGTCAGTGGTCAATTGAAATTAATCAAATTGATTAACAAGGTTCATGAAGAAATTCAACTCAATTAGAATCAAATTCATCGGTGCGATGAATCGAGAAATCAGTTAATCCGATCGATTTACGATATGAAGGATTAATTCAACTAAGTTCATAATTAAATTAAGATTAGTAACACTAATCATGCATTAATACACTTACTTAACATTAATGATGCAAGACTAAAACAAATCATTAAACAAATGCATTCAAAAGTATTTATGAATTTACATAAAAAGGATAATACAAGAATACATTCTAAATACATTTATACAAAAAAAAAATGAAAATACATCAAAATATCTTTTAAAAATCTGCCCATAGGGAGGTACAAGTAGGTTTTGACTTAATTTTTATAATACACACTTCCATAACCCATCAAAATCAAATCCATTTCACCATCTTCTTTCATCTCATCCAACACTCCACTCAACCTCCATTTGAAAGACCAAGACTTTGCCTATAAATAGAGAGCTTCCCTTTCATTATTTGCACACCAAAACTCTTCCTTTTTCTCTCTAAAAACCGGATCCCACACACACACCCACTACAAACATTTTCATTCAAGTGTTCTTGGTGAAATTCAAGTGTTCTTGGTCCAAATCTTGCAAGAGTTCCAACTTCTTCTCAATTTCATACTCCAAATACATCAAAGTAAGTAAATACTAACTTATTTCATCATACATTTATGATTATATAAGTCTTGCATAATATATATAATCACCAACAACAACAAGTTTCATAAAAACTCAAGTTTATAAGTTTCTAGTTTTTGTTTTTAAGTTGTTTCTTTAAATGTGTTTATGAATATATAAAAACATCATAAAAGTGTTAATATTATGAAAACAAGTAATATATATGTGTTTTATAACTTGTATACAAATAGTCTTTGAATAAACAACAAAAATCATAAGTTATTTCAAGTTTATAAACTGCGGATTTTCAGCAGAAAATTTATATCGACTTTGAAAAATCATAACTAATTCATAACTTAATGAAATGAGTTGATTCTTGTCTCAAAAGTTAGATCTATGTCTTAAATATAGATCTGGAAGTTTTCATAATTTATTTTGGAGTTTAAGACCTCCAGAAATTATTTGGGAAACCGAAAGTTGGACAGCTAAAAATGGCCAACATAGGGTTTTCAACAAGCTTTTTTCCCTACCTAAACATCCCGAAAAATGGTTATTCTTGACTTCAAAATTTTTTTGTATATAGTAGTTTAATGTCCAAGAAAACCAAAGCCTAAAACGTTTTGGAGCTTGGTCAAAAACAGCCTCAAAGTAGGTCGAAAAACCTTCGAAAAGCTAGAAAATTATATATATATATATATAAACTTGACGTTTTAAGTAGGTTTTATTTATAAACTTGTAATGTTGGGTGATTTAAGACATAAAAATCTATAAATATACATATTATCATAGATTAGAGATATTAAGTCCTTATTATCATAAGGACTCGGTTAAACACATCCGGTTTCATCACCCATCAAACAACGCAAACTTGCATTTTTGCGCGTATTTTGCCATCACAAGCTCGGTGAGTCTTCATAGCCCCTATTTTCACTATCTATTGGGGTGGAAATACATGCACTATTTTCATATGGACATCAAAACTGTTTATTTCTTATATGTATTACATGTTTGGATCCATCAGCCCTTAAATCATGAACCGTTAATTGCATTTATTTGTAAGCGCGAATATATTATGGATAGATCTATCGGGAGTCATGTCCCCCATCCGGGTTAGTTCGGCTCGCTAACAGCGGGTTCATATATATTCAACACACGGTATTACGTATGGGAATACTGCACAGGGCAAACTCATTTAATTAAGCTTCGGTTACATCATGGTTTATGTAATACATACACGGAATTTATGCTTTATAAATTCAACTCATCTGATAATGTCCATACAATTGGTCTTTTCGCGTAAACCTATGAGCTCACCGACAATTTGTTGACGTATTTTAGCATGTATTTTCAGGAGACTAAGACATGCACATTTATCGGAAGTATTCCAAGGCTTCCGTTCATTTTGGAGTCCCATCATTTTCAAACTTGGAGATTTACTTCCATCTTTCCGGATAAACTAAATTGTGTATTTAAATCTTGGTATTTTAAGAACTACTTACGCTGTATTTTGGTTATGTAAAACAATATTTATATATGAAGTTAAATCAATGTATTTTTGAAAACGTCCATATAGTGGTCGTTCATTATGATTATGGTTACGCTTCAGCGACGTCACATTTCGTTGCCAACCGGGGTAACGGGATGTGACAGATTGGTATCAGAGCCATAGTTATAGTGAACTAGGTTGCATTAGTACCTAGACTATAACTATTACAAAAACTAAACTTTCTTCAAGAACTGTGAACACATATGTATGGACCCTAGTGACAGAATCATGTCAAACAATACGGTTATTATCCTCTTTGACCCTGAGGATGAACTCTCACCCATGGAACAAGGAAGTCAAGGTGACACTAAGATATACTTTGGATCGGAGACCCACCCAAACCCAATCAATGACGACGTAGAGGACCCGTCAGAACAAGAGGGTGGCAAGCCCTGCAGCACAAAGTGCTCTACCATCACTACCCTGTATTCCATCCTACACCTTATTCAGAAACCATCCCAATGGACCATTGAAAAAAAAAATTCACCTGCCCATCAGCCAAGCCTAGTCGCTACTGTGACTAGCACAACGGGAGTCTATCCCGGTACCTGCCCATTAGCCAAGCCCGCCACAGTAGAGACGGGCAACCATAAGACAGTGGGGATGGATGCCTCACACTCTCCAAGAGTGGAGAAACGAGGAAGGGATCCAAAGCCAGTTTGAAGTCGGAACACCATCTTCCTCTCAAGTGCCAACACTTACCAAGAAACCTACATAACAAACAATGCCTCTGTTGGTGGCAAGGGCCCCCTGACACGACCCCCAATTTCGACAAAATCCACCAAGAGATCGGTGAGATCTTTGCAAGGATTAAGCTGGAGACAATTCAAACCACCAATAAACCTTGGGCCAACCAGAATACCAAGGCGATTCAACATGACGGAATCAACGAATTGTGACAGCGCCTAGCAGAGCACAAAGCCCGCAGTGCAGAACTAACCCAACGACTTAACGCTCTGGAGTACGAGGAAACCCCGGAGGCATCTCTTTATAGTATTTCTCTAGGCTTTACTATCTGATATATATCTTAGGGTATGTAAGGCTTAAAAATTTATCAGGAAATCCCGACCATATCATGTACAAAGATTAGGTAGCAAGCATATTGATGAAGAACTAAGGTTTATCTATAACTATGTGCATGAGGATATGTAGTACGACAATCTGCCTAAGAAATTTCAAACCCATAGACTTATCCTCTTATCCCATTAGATACCACTTATGCATTTCTACTATTTAATACTGGTGCTGATAGGATCTTCATATCCACTAACTTCACTAAGCAGATAAATTCCATTCTTACACCATTAAGTGCCACTTATGCTATTGAGGTTGATGACAGTGAGACGCTTAAGACAAATAATATAAGTCGAGGATGCTCCTTAGAATTAGTAGGCCGGCTCTTTGAAACAGACTTGATACCCGTCAAACTGGGAAGTGTTTACGTGGTCATAGGCATGGATTGACTATCGAAAAATCGTGCGGAAATAGTGTGCAACAAGAACACGGTTCATATACATTTAGTCAATAAGAAGGTCCTTACTGTTCAAGGCAAAACAAGAAATATATACCAAAGTAAGCATCATCCCTAGAATTAGGACCCTGAAGTGTTGACAGAGAGGGAGCCAAAGGAAAAGCGGCTCGAAAATATCCCTATTATTTATGGTTACCCCAAAGTTTTTCCAGAACACTTACCTGAACACCCAACATCGAGGCAAGTCAAATTCAAAAATCGGCCTAGTATCAGGTGTGGTACCAGTGGCTCGAGCACCATGCCGATTAGCCCCATCAATAGTGTAACAATCGTCCAACCAACTGTAGGAGCTCTTAGATAAAGGGTTTATCAAACCGAGTTCCTCGCTTTGGAGGAGCTCCAGTTTTGTTCATAAAGAAGAAGGATAGAACCATCAGAATGTGCATCAATTACCAAGAGCTAAATAAACTAAAGGAACCGATACCCGCTCAGAAGGATCAATGACTTGTTTGACCAACGTCCAAGAATTAAGCTTCTATTCGAAAATCGACCTAAGGTCTGGTTATCATCAGGTTAGAGTTCGCAAGAAAGATATTCCAAAGACAGCCAACAGATTCTGTTTCGGTCATCAGAAATTCCTATTAATGTCGTTTGGATTAACCAGTGCCCCAACAGTACTCATGGACCTCATCAGGTGTGCAAACCTTATCTAGACAAATTCGTGATTGTATTCATGAATGACTTTTTAATCTACTCACGAAACAAGGAGGAGCACGAGCAAACATTTAAGACTGATTCTAGAGTTGTTGAAGAAAGAACAACTATATGCCAAGCTTTTTAAGTTTGACTTTTAGCTAAGAGATGTGAAATTCCTCGGTCACGTGATCAATAGTAAAGGAATCCAAGTCGACCCCGCAAAGATCGAGACTATCAGGATTTGCTCAACTCTTAGAACCCCCATAAAGATACAACAGTCCTTAAGACTTGCAACTTATTAAAAGCAATTATCAAAAATTTCTCAAATATCACCAGAGCTCTAACAAAACTGACCTGAAAACACATTAAGTATGATTGGGGCGAGGATCAGGAGACATCATATCAGTTATTAAAGCATAAATTGTGCAGCGCGCTTATTTTATCCAAGAGAAGCAAGAAATTTGTAGATTACTGTGACGCTTCACACAATGGGTTGATATAGAAAGATAGGGTCATAGCTTATACTTTATGAAAACTTAAGGTTCACTAGGTGAATTACACAACGCATGATCTAGATCTTGTAGCATTAGTCTTTATCCTTAAGACTTGGAGACATTAGTTGTACGGTAAGAAGTGTACTACACTCACAGACTATAAGAACCTCCAACACATCTTGAACCAGAAAGAGTCGGATATGAGGTAATACCATTGGATTGAGCTAATAAGTGATTGCAACTGTGAAATTCGTTATCACCTGAGGAAAGCTAATGTGGTTGCAGACACTCGAAGCCGAAAGGAGCAAGCTAAGCCGTTAAGAGTACGAGTCCTAGTTATAACCATTCAACCAAACCTTCCTTCCTTAGCTCATGAAGCACAAATAGAAGCTGTTAAGGAGGAAAATATGAAAAATGAAGCCCTGCACGGAATGGATAAATAGTTTGGGATAAGGGCTAATAAAAATCAATATTTCATGAATAGAGTCTGGTTACCCTGTTTTGGGTGGAATAAGAAAGATGGCTATGGATGACGGACACAAATCAAGATATGTCGTTCACCTCGGATCCGATAAAATGTATCATGACCTTAAGGAGCTATACGGGTGGCCTATCATGAAGGATGACATTGCCACATCTGTCAACAAATTCCCAACATGCTCCAAAGTTAAAACAAACATTAGAAACCATTTGAGCAATAGTTGACCGCCTAACAAAATCTGTGCGTTCCTACCAATCAAGAAGAACAACAGGATGAAAAAGCTAGTCCAAACGTACCTCAAAGAAGTCGTCTCCGGACACGTAGTGCCTATTATAAACATTTCAGATACGGATAGCAGATCTACATCTAGATTTTTGGCAATCATTACAGCAGGCTTTGGGTACAAACTTGGACATGAGTACCACATATCACCCTCAGACCGATGGTCAGAATGAAAGAACGATCCAAACCCTAGAACATACGTTAAGAGCCTGTGTGATGGATTTTAGGATGTGTTGGGATACTAATTTGCCCTTAGTGGAATTATCATACAACAACAGGTACCACACAAGTCTTAATGTTGCTCCATTTGAGGCACTATACGGACAAAAGTGTCGATCACCCCTTTCCTGGGCCAAAGTCAGGGATAGTCAAGTCATTGGCCCAGAAATTATACTTGAGACCACCAAAAAGATAGTACAGATACAGAACCGACTAAAAGTTGCCCGCCATCGTCAGATGCGTTATGCAGACGTATGGAGAAAATCCCTTAAGTTCCAATTAGGAGAATGGGTACTGATAAAAGTCTCGCTATGGAAGGGCGTGATACAATTTGGGAAACAAGGGAAACTGAACCCTTGTTATATCGGACAATTCAAGATTTTCAAAAGAATTTACCCGGTAGCCTACCGACTCGATCTGCCCCCAGAGCTTAGTAACGTTCATAATACCTTCCATGTATCCAACCTTAAGAAATGTCTGGCTGATGAAACACTCGTCATACCCATGGACGAGCTGGATTTAGACGATAAGCTGAACTTCGTTAAAAAAACTCGTGGAAATGATGGACCGAGAAGTCAAGAAACTAAAGTACAGCCGGATCCCGATAATAAAAGTCAGATGGAACTCTAAGTGAGGTCCTGAGTTTACATGGGAACGCAAAGATCAGTTCCGGGAAAAATACCCTAACCTGTTCTCAAATACTCAAGCAGTGGAGAACACGAGCTAATTTCGGGACGAAATTCCCTAAACAGGGGGAGACTGTAACATCCGGCATTAAACCAGGTTAGCAACTACGACCTAATCAGTATTTAATAGCCAATTATAACCTAGTCAGTGGTCAATAGAAATTAATCAAATTGATTAACAAGGTTCATGAAGAAATTCAACTCAATTAGAATCAAATTCATCGGTGCGATGAATCGAGAAATCAGTTAATCCGATCGATTTACGATATGAAGGATTAATTCAACTAAGTTCATAATTAAATTAAGATTAGTAACACTAATCATGCATTAATACACTTACTTAACATTAATGATGCAAGACTAAAACAAATCATTAAACAAATGCATTCAAAAGTATTTATGAATTTACATAAAAAGGAAAATACAAGAATACATTCTAAATACATTTATACAAAAAAAAATGAAAATACATCAAAATATCTTTTAAAAATCTGCCCATAGGGAGGTACAAGTAGGTTTTGACTTAATTTTTATAATACACACTTCCATAACCCATCAAAATCAAATCCATTTCACCATCTTCTTTCATCTCATCCAACACTCCACTCAACCTCCATTTGAAAGACCAAGACTTTGCCTATAAATAGAGAGCTTCCCTTTCATTATTTGCACACCAAAACTCTTCCTTTTTCTCTCTAAAAACCGGATCCCACACACACACCCACTACAAACATTTTCATTCAAGTGTTCTTGGTGAAATTCAAGTGTTCTTGGTCCAAATCTTGCAAGAGTTCCAACTTCTTCTCAGTTTCATACTCCAAATACATCAAAGTAAGTAAATACTAACTTATTTCATCATACATTTATGATTATATAAGTCTTGCATAATATATATAATCACCAACAACAACAAGTTTCATAAAAACTCAAGTTTATAAGTTTCTAGTTTTTGTTTTTAAGTTGTTTCTTTAAATGTGTTTATGAATATATAAAAACATCATAAAAGTGTTAATATTATGAAAACAAGTAATATATATGTGTTTTATAACTTGTATACAAATAGTCTTTGAATAAACAACAAAAATCATAAGTTATTTCAAGTTTATAAACTGCGGATTTTCAGCAGAAAATTTATATCGACTTTGAAAAATCATAACTAATTCATAACTTAATGAAATGAGTTGATTCTTGTCTCAAAAGTTAGATCTATGTCTTAAATATAGATCTGGAAGTTTTCATAATTTATTTTGGAGTTTAAGACCTCCAGAAATTATTTGGGAAACCGAAAGTTGGACAGCTAAAAATGGCCAACATAGGGTTTTCAACAAGCTTTTTTCCCTACCTAAACATCCCGAAAAATGGTTATTCTTGACTTCAAAATTTTTTTGTATATAGTAGTTTAATGTCCAAGAAAACCAAAGCCTAAAACGTTTTGGAGCTTGGTCAAAAACAGCCTCAAAGTAGGTCGAAAAACCTTCGAAAAGCTAGAAAATTATATATATATATATAAACTTGACGTTTTAAGTAGGTTTTATTTATAAACTTGTAATGTTGGGTGATTTAAGACATAAAAATCTATAAATATACATATTATCATAGATTAGAGATATTAAGTCCTTATTATCATAAGGACTCGGTTAAACACATCCGGTTTCATCACCCATCAAACAACGCAAACTTGCATTTTTGCGCGTATTTTGCCATCACAAGCTCGGTGAGTCTTCATAGCCCCTATTTTCACTATCTATTGGGGTGGAAATACATGCACTATTTTCATATGGACATCAAAACTGTTTATTTCTTTTATGTATTACATGTTTGGATCCATCAGCCCTTAAATCATGAACCGTTAATTGCATTTATTTGTAAGCGCGAATATATTATGGATAGATCTATCGGGAGTCATGTCCCCCATCCGGGTTAGTTCGGCTCGCTAACAGCGGGTTCATATATATTCAACACACGGTATTACGTATGGGAATACTGCACAGGGCAAACTCATTTAATTAAGCTTCGGTTACATGATGGTTTATGTAATACATACACGGAATTTATGCTTTATAAATTCAACTCATCTGATAATGTCCATACAATTGGTCTTTTCGCGTAAACCTATGAGCTCACCGACAATTTGTTGACGTATTTTAGCATGTATTTTCAGGAGACTAAGACATGCACATTTATCGGAAGTATTCCAAGGCTTCCGTTCATTTTGGAGTCGCATCATTTTCAAACTCGGAGATTTACTTCCATCTTTCTGGATAAACTAAAATGTGTATTTAAATCTTGGTATTTTAAGAACTACTTACGCTGTATTTTGGTTATGTAAAACAATATTTATATTTGAAGTTAAATCAATGTATTTTTGAAAACGTCCATATAGTGGTCGTTCATTATGATTTTGGTTACGCTTCCACGACGTCACGTTTTGTTGCCAACCGGGGTAACTGGGTGTGACATGATAGCACAACGGTGGTCACAAAAAGAGTGGATGGGGTGGAAGACCGCCGGAGAATATGGTGGTGTGTGTGTGATCGGGTTATAATTTATCATGTTTCTTAAGCGTAAAAGAGTTGTTTTTAATGCAAAAGTGTTATAGAATGTGCCGCTATTGAATAAATTCTGTGCTTGTGCAGGTAAACAAAATCCGGTTTAAAATGGTGAAAAAAGGACAAAATTTCAGAGCCAGGCGCAGAGAGGGGCGCAGCCCTGCGCCCAGACCACGTGCTCGACAGAAGAAATTAATTCGCAAAAATACGGATTTTACAGAGGGGCGCAGGGGGGGCGCAGGCCTGCGCCTACGGCTGCGCCCAGCCCATTAAATTATTAGACGGCCGTTTTTAGGGTTTTTCTAGCTTTTCCTATAAATATAAAGTCATATCTTAGTGGAAAGTATCGTTTTTTGGAGGAGAAGGCTAAGGAAAAGGACCCTGTTTGAACGAATACACATACGAAGAACACACGAGTCGAGCCATGAAGATGGATACACAACTCTTGAACATTGCATCAACGATGTCCGGCTAGTCTCATCATAATCATTCTCGGAGGAAGCACATCGCTAAGTTTTATTTTATGAACGATTACTTTAAGTTTGCATGGTTTTTATTATTTATATTTTGATTGTAAACGAATGATTATTATTGTGGTTGTTGCGTCTCGCAAGATAGTTCGTAGACATTTTATTATTCGTGCCGAGTTAATTGTTTAATTAAGACGAGTAATCAAACGTGTCACGCGCTATGCCCAAGATCACGAAACGACTTTAATAATAATTACAACAAAGATTATGTCTATGTAATCTTCATATCGTTTTTATAAATTAAATACAAAGCGGGGGGTGGAATCCGGGAATGGTTATCTTCGTATCTTATTCAATCAAACAATTTTCTTAAGTTTTCTTTTCACAAATCTCGCAATTAACTAGTTTATAAATCAAGCAATCACCTTTTTACGACCAAATCAATCTTTCTAAGTTACTTACTTTGCAATGCTAGTCGCTTAAATACGTGTAATTAACCTCTCGCTCTCTGTGGATACGATCCCTACTTACCCTAGCTTCTAAGGTATTTAGTGGTATTTTTGACGGGTTAATGACACTCGCATCAAATTTTGGCGCCGTTGCCGGGGAGCGGTTGCGCTTAAATCACGTATTTTAGTAATTAGCTTAGTTTAGTTGCCTTATTTTTTTTTTCTAGAGTAATTTAGGTAACTTAGTTAATTTAGTTAATTTCAATTATTTGCTTATTTGCTTTTATTTGCTTTCTTAAATTAGTTTAAGTTTCCTTATTTTGCTATATTCTATTTAATTAGTTTTTAATTAGCTTTAAGCTTGAATTATTGCCTTAGTATTAAGAAAAAGGGAATCGTGGCGCAAGCATCGATTCTCACCAAAAAGAAAGTAACTAATTCTAATTCTTAATCTAGCCCTCATAGGTTTATGCACACACGATATTCTGGTAGAATTTCACCCTTGAAGTTTGATCCAGAAATCGAAAAAACTGCTAGATCTAATAGGCGAGCCACAACCCAAGCGAACGAAACTAAAGATACTGCTCCTAAAGTAAACGTGGAAGAAGAAATAATTAATTCGGAAGACGAGAACATCGATAACGTTCTTGTCGACGTCCAACAAAACCAAAGACCGATGGGAGACCGTAGAACCATAGAATCCCATTATAGGCCGGGTGATATCCCTGATCCATCACCCATTCTCTACCCAATTAATGAGAATGAACCCGAAATTAGGCCACAGCTATTTAGCATATTACCCGTTTTTCGCGGAGCACCAAGCGAAGAACCGTATGAGCACTTAGCTGAATTCACTGCCATATGTAAGGCCAATCACGTTAGGGGAATGACCGTAGACGCTTTAAAACTCAGACTCTTTCCTTTCTCTTTGAAGGAACGAGCGAAAAATTGGTTCGTGTCACTTCCCACTGATACTATAACTAACTGGGATGAGATGAAAAAAGAATTTCTAACCGAATATTACCCAATTAGTAAAACTACAGAAAAACGTAAAGAAATAACGGGATTTAAACAGAAAATAGGGGAACAATTTCACGAAGCCTTTAATAGGCTAAATGAATTACTAAGAACATGCCCTCACCATGAAATTCCTAAATGGATGTTAATTAAAACCTTTTTCGATGGGGTTAGTCAAGAAAGTAGGAATATGATCACCGCTGCTTCAGGCGGAACCTTTTTAGCCAAGGAAGATGACGAAGCTTGGGAATTATTAACCCAGTTAAGCAAAGGTTTAAAAGTTCAAGCGGGTTCGGATAATAGTGTTGGTGTCCAAGTTATGGGCATAGACAACACATGGAAGAAGGAGGTTAAATCTGATATATCCGAACTAAGCAAAAAGATGGACTTGTTGATGAAAGGAATGGGAAAGGTTACAGCGGCGCAGGTTTGCTGTGTCACTTGTGGAGACCCTTCTCATCCAACCGAGAATTGCCCACATACCTTCACGCACGAAGAGTATGTGAACGAAGCTTTTGGCTTTTGGCAACGAAGAGAACGGGAGAATCCATACTCGGAGACCTACAATCCGGGATGGAGAAAACACCCGAACTTTAGTTGGAGGGATAATCAAGATAATGATGCTCCCCCGAAGCCAAGATATGAGCAACCTCGTCAACAAAACCGAGATTTCCAATATGGATCGACCTCAGCTACGAAGGATGATCGGTACTATAAACGCCAAGACCCTAAAGAAGAAAATGATTCGCGACAAGTGTCGGGGAACTCAAAAGAGTTTTCTGAGTTTATGGAATTCATGAAGCAGCAAACCATGGTTCAGGCGAAAACTATGGAGATGCTTGGAAGGCAGATGGGACAAATTGCTAAGTCTCTGACTAAACGAGAAGAAGGGAAGCTTCCAAGCAACACCACAGTTAACCCATCGCACCACCATGGAAAAGAAAAGAAACATGAAGTCAACGAAGTGAATGAAGTTAATAAAGTCACTACCCTTAGGAGTGGAAAGGAAGTAGATAACAAAATAGAAATGCCTAAGGAGAGTGAGACTGACGACGAGGTAGAAATTGTTTATGAAGAAGAGCCACCCAAATCGGAGTCAAAGGTAGAAACAAAAGTTAAAAAAGTAACCTTTAAGGAAGTAGAAGCCAAGAAACCAGTTGAGATTAAAGTTGGGGAAGGGAGTTCCAATACTGAAACTGCTCCTTACTCAACGGCCTTAGAAAATCCAGCTTCATTCCCTTATGGTAAGAAAGGACCTAAAAACGAAGAATTATGGGATATTTTTAATCAAGTTAAAATTAACATTCCCTTAATCAAAGCAATACAACAAGTCCCTTCTTACGCTAAATTCCTAAAAGACCTTTGTACTCAGAAGCGAAAATTTAAAATAACTCTTCCAAAGCAAATCAACCTCACTGAACAAGTCAGTGCAGTTATCACTAGCTCACTGCCGCCTAAACTAAAAGATCCAGGATCACCCTTGATCCCGGTAACTATCGGCGATATTAAAATTAAAAAAGCACTTCTAGACTTAGGGGCGAGTGTTAATATTCTACCTGGTAATTTATTTGACCAACATGATCTAGGAACCCTACAGACAATAGATGTCATCCTACAATTAGCAGATAGGTCTACCAAAGTACCACGAGGGATGTTATCTGATGTAATCGTCAAGGTCGAAGATTTCTATTATCCAGTAGATTTCTTAGTGTTGGACTCAGATAGCGCTTACAAAGAAAGCCAACCGGCAATCATATTAGGACGTCCCTTCTTAGCCACAATTAACACTCAAATCAATTGCAGGACATGTGCATTAGACATAGCATTCGGAAACCGCAAACTCCGACTTAATGTCTTTAACAATGTACCCAATGCACCATTGGATTCAGAGTGCTATATGATCGATCTAGTTGATGATTTAACACAACAACAGTTATCAACAATAACATGTAAAGATCCAGTGGAGCTGCTCCTGTACTATAATGAGCATATGCTAGAAGCTAAGGAGTTTGAACTTGAACGTGTTCAGTCAGTAGATTCTAATCAACCACCATGGACACATAAGATCGAAAAACTTCCGACTGATCTTCCACCATCAGCAAAACCGTCTTTAGAGCAACCACCCAAGCTAGAGTTGAAACCACTTCCATCTCATCTTAAATACGCTTTTCTTGGCCCTGAGAATACACTGCCTGTAATCATTGCCACAGACCTTACTGCTGCACAAGAAAAGGCCCTGTTAGAAGTGTTATCGAGATATAAGGAAGCGGTAGGCTGGACCATAGTAGATCTCAAGGGAATTAGCCCAACGCTGTGTATGCATAGGATTATAACTGATCCAACAGCCAAGCCAAGCAGAGATGCTCAGAGAAGGCTAAACCCTAACCTTAGAAAGGTAGTGAAGAAAGAAGTGTTAAAATGGCTAGATGCTGGAATTATCTACCCAATATCAGATAGCCAATGGGTTAGTCCCACACAGACGATTCCAAAGAAATCTGGAATCACTGTCGTCGATACTCCTGAAGGAGAAAAGATTGCAACTCGCCCTGTGACGGGGTGGAGAGTATGTATCGACTACAGAAAGCTAAATGCTGCAACCTCAAAAGATCATTTTCCTCTGCCATTCATCGACCAAATAGTAGAGAAATTAGCAGGGCAGAAATTCTATTGTTTCCTAGATGGCTATTCGGGGTATAACCAAATCCCGATACACCCAGAGGACCAAGATAAGACGACATTTACTTGTCCGTATGGCACATTCGCCTACCGAAGAATGCCATTTGGATTATGTAATGCTCCGGCCACATTCCAGTGATGTATGATGGCTATATTTTCAGACATGGTTGGAGGTTCTCTTGAAATCTTCATGGACGACTTTTCAATATTTGATAAGTCATTCGAAGGGTGTCTCTCTCATTTAGAAAAAGTTCTCAAGCGGTGTACTGAAACCAATTTGGTACTAAGCTAGGAGAAAAGTCATTTTATGGTTAAAGAGGGAGTAGTCTTAGGACACATAGTTTCTGAAAGGGGAATAGAGGTTGATCGAGCTAAAATACAAATAATTTCCTCGTTACCACCACCAACTAATATTAAGGGGATTCGTTCTTTTCTAGGACATGCAGGTTTCTATAGGAGGTTTATAAAAGATTTTAGTGCTATAACCAAACCCCTATGTAACCTTCTCCTAAAAGACGCACCGTTCAATTTTGATAGAGACTGTATAGAGGCATTTAACACATTAAAAATGAAGCTCACGGAGGCACCAATTTTGCAATCACCTGATTGGTCTCAGCCCTTTGAGATCATGTGCGACGCAAGTGATCATGCAGTCGGTGCCGTCCTTGGTCAAAGAGTGGACAAAAAGCCAGTGGTAATATACTATGCAAGTAAAACATTCTCTGAAGCTCAAATTAATTACACAACCACTGAGAAAGAATTGCTTGCAGTAGTGTATGCGCTAGATAAGTTTAGATCTTACGTCTGGTGAGCTAAGGTAATTGTGTATTCCGATCATAGTGCCTTACGACACCTCTTGGCTAAGAAAGATGCTAAGCCACGGCTAATTCGTTGGATACTGTTACTACAAGAATTCAATTTAGAAATCCGAGACAAAAAGGGCTCAGAAAATGTAGTAGCAGACCATCTCTCGAGACTACCAGCAATCACCACTGATATGCTGGATTCCATTCGGGATAATTTCCCAGATGAACAATTATTGTTCGTCGAAAAAGTGCCTTGGTTTGCTAATTTAGTAAACTACTTTGTCACAGGGAAAACCCCGAGCCACTGGAACTCACATCAAAGAAAATATTTCTTCTCTCAAACTAAACAATACATTTGGGAAGAGCCGGATTTATTCAAAATAGGAGTAGATCATATTATCCGGCGATGTGTTCCAGATAATGAGCATTATGATATTTTAAATCACTGTCACTCGTATGCATGTGGAGGCCATTTTAGTGCTAAAAAGACAGGTCATCGAATCCTACAAAGTGGATTCTTTTGGCCAACCATTTTTAAGGACTCCTACGAGTTTGTTAAGTCATGCCTACGATGCCAGCAGATAGGAGGTATTTCAAAAAGAGACCAAATGCCTATGACACCAATTCTTATAGTAGAGCTTTTTGATGTGTGGGGCATAGACTTTATGGGACCATTCCCCACGTCGTATGGTTTCGAATACATCCTAGTGGCAGTTGATTACGTCTCTAAATGGGTAGAAGCCGAAGCCACAAGAACCAATGATCACAAAGTAGTTTGCCAATTCGTTAAACGTAATATATTTTCTCGCCATGGAATTCCTAGAGCCATAATTAGTGATGGGGGTTCTCATTTCAAAAATATGTACTTTAGCAAACTACTTAAACATTATGGAGTAACGCATAAGATAGCAACCCCATATCACCCACAAACTAGTGGCCAAGTAGAGGTATCTAACAGGGAGGTTAAGCGAATATTAGAAAAAACAGTACGACCCGATAGGAAGGATTGGTCAATACGATTAGATGATGCACTTTGGGTGTATCGTACAGCGTATAAAACCCCTATTGGTATGTCTCCCTATAAGCTAGTTTATGGGAAATTATGTCATCTTCCGGTTGAGTTACAGCACCGAGCCTTATGGGCCATTAAAAACGCAAACCTTAACTTCACAGCTGCCGGTATAAATCGAAAACACCAACTGAACGAATTAGAAGAAATTCGCAAGGAAGCTTATGAAAGTTCTAAAATATATAAAGAAAAAACAAAAGCTTTCCACGATCGAATAATCAAACGAAAGGTGTTTAATAAAGGTGACAAAGTCTGGCTATTTAACGCACACCTGCGGCTCTTCCCAGGAAAATTAAAAAGTAAGTGGACAGGCCCATACACAGTAACTAACGTCTACCCCTATGGGGCGGTTGAAATAATAGATCAAAAAGGTGGTGAATCGTTTAAAGTAAACGGACACAGATTAAAATTATTTGTACAATGGGCTAACAATGAAATTATATCATCTGAGACAATGGTCTTGGAAGATATCACTTAAATACTAAAGAGTTCCAAAATGTCTGGCTGAAGACATTAAACTTAGCGCTTTTTGGGAGGCAACCCAAAGAACTTTGTGGGTGTGTTCCATAGAAACCCTCACGAGACTATAACTCGTCCACTCAGGCTACTGAGGGGTTTAAAGGCTTGTTGCACGTGCTAAGTGCAATCGTTTTCACCACGAAAGTGTGTTTTAATTTCTGCAAATTAAATTTTATTATTATACCGTAGTTTGTTTCTCTTTTAAATTAGTTAGTCAAATAATAGTTCATCCTATATTCTGGTGGTACCTATCGTAACCAACTAAGTTGGGGAAAAATTTACCCATTAAAGAAGCTGCAAATTCCGAGTCAAAGAAAGACGAAAATTTGGACAAATAAAGGACAAAATTCTGTACGTTGTACGGCAATTCGTTAATTTTTTGGGGGACCAAACGCTACAAACCGCACACACGAAAATCGCCTGGGAGCAGTGCAGCGCACCGGCCAGCGCAGGCCTGTGCCCCGCGCTGCGCCCCAAGCGCACCAGCCAGCGCAGGGGTGCGCCTGCGTCTGCGCCTCGATGCGTTTCTTGGATTTTTAAACCCTTTTTCAACACATTTGCTTCATTTTTCTCCCAAAACCTCCGAAATTTTGCCCTCTTTTTGCTCCTAAATCCTCTGGAACGTAGATTCTTGCCCGATTCGTGTCTTCTCCTTCGATTATCTCACCAATGTAAGTGTTTTTCTGCCTCATCTTTCAAGTTTCTACCAAGAGATGCTATTTTTCCATGGAGGTTTGATGTTCTTGTTTTTGCCCTAACTTCATAATGTTGAAAGATGAACATATTTTAGAGTTGTATTGGTCATTAGTTATGTGCTATATGCTAGAACATACCTATTTCATGGCTTCCTAGTAATTTCTTAGTATAGTTTTTTTCATGAATTTTTCACTGTGACATATTTAGAAAATATTTATTACGTATAAAATCCAGTGGAGAGACATTATTCTATGCTAAATCTAGGGTGAACACGTTGCTCCATTTCATCTTCATGATTTGTATTGTTATTCGCTCCATTCGTCGTTCATAATCATGCATGTCACGACAAATCTTGTCATGTTTCGTTGCCGTCATCGTTCATGCACATGCACCAACTTCATGGAGAAGGGTCACTACATTAACCTTACTTACACCTTCATGGAATGCATTGCACTCCACATTTATGTATTTCTCACCGGGTTCTTCGAACTCCATCGATACTAACATGCTTGTGTGCCACTATATGCATTTAATTGTGCTTAATTCCGTTACTCGTTGTTATATGTGCATAGATGTCACAACAATTCACCGGAAATTCTCGCCGACGTATCACTCGCACCCCGAGAATGCGTGTGCATACCCCCATCCCAATAAACATCGAGTATCCGTCACCACCACCTTCGCCGCCGGTTTCGGAACCACCCACACATTTCTTCATAGAAAAGACTCTTAAGGAATCGGATTTTAAATACTTTGGTATTATTGAGAGTTTCGATCGAATTGGGTGGTCAGGGGCGTTGCAACTTGAAACCCCGTATGTTCATGAGACGGAAATCTATGAATGGATGAAAACGCTGATCCGATTAGTGGGGGCGGTGGAGCATGATTTTGAATTACGAGGTCGTATCAATGGGAAAGAAGTGGTAGTCTCTAGGAAAGCATTATGTGATTATTTTGACTTTGATACGGACATTCCGGTCGCACAAGAGTTTTGGACGGAACAGGACTTGTCTAGTGGGGTGTTGAGACACTCGGAGGGTTGGGCCAAAAAGCTAGCTGAGGTTTTTAATCTTACGATTGAGCAAGCCAGGGTCTATTCAAAGTACTATCGGGGCGATCTTCGCCCTTGGGCTAAAGTCTTGTGGAAGCTCATTGTATTCAATATTCTGCCAAGATCCGCTAACACCACTGCCGTTCGAACCCGCGAGGTTATTCTTATTCATGCTTTGCTCACGGGAAAACCGGCCATCTCACTCGCGTACATCATGATGCAAAATATTTGGGAAGCAACTCTTGTGAAACCACAAATGGAAATACCGTATGGACGTATGCTCACCGAACTCTTTATCAATATGGGAGTTATTTCGGACGGGGGAAGCCCACGCCTTTTGGGTCCCAATGACGTTTGGTTTACACGGCATACTATGGCGGGTCTACAATTTGAACAAGTATCGGGCACATTCTTGATTAGGGACCCCGCGCATGGTACTGTCTCGATCATTCCTGCTAGCCGATCTTTTTACCGATATGACCAACCGTTAGACAAGGGTAAAGCGAGAATAGGTGAGTTTAAGTGTGAGAAAGATGAAGTAAAATTTGTGAAAGCCGAGGTAAAGTTCGAAAAGGGAGGATCATCAAATGCACACTTATCTGAGAATGAGGTCCTGGAAGCACGCCTGACCGCCATCAAGAATGCGGTCGAAGGACTACTGGCAGCGAACACTGCAGTCCTTTCAGAGGTGGACAAGCTTAAACAAGACGTCAATATTCACGGGATCACGGTGGGAGCTCACTCCCGTTGGCTCGCTAGCCTCCAAACGAGGATAGAGGAGCTCGAGCGGGTAGTCGGCCGCCGTAGTTCCCACACCGTCTCCACCAACACCTCTCATCTGACGTCGCCTGATGACTATTGATTCTATACTTAAGGAAATTCTCTCTAACAAACTTTGGTCTTGACTTTTGAAACAATTGCTACTTGGTTCTGTAAATGGCCCTAGGCCATAACAACTATATGTGTGGTGTTCGTGTTGGCACCGTGGACTTTATTTTCTCGTACCGATTGCATGTTATGCCTACTAAACATTTGACTTGCATATCTCCGTTACCTACATATTATTTTGCTCATAGACTATTCTTAGCCTCCATAGTGTCGGGGACGACACAATTTTTAAAGTTGGGGAAGGGGAAACACATATATGTGTTTAAAAAGTGTAGGATAAATGCTTGTAAACCATAATTTTATCGGAAAAACGTAAATTATCAAACCAAGCATGCACCCAACCAACTGAAAAAACGAAAAATTTTTGAACCGAACAGGCCCCCCCAAGCGCAGCCGCCGGCGCAGGCCTGCGCCCAGGGGTGCGCCTGCCCGAAATCTCTTCATTTTAAATAGAAAAAATTTTTGCAAAACCCTACAAGAGTACCCTTTGCGCCCCCCTTACGGCTCCTTCACTTTCTCCACAAATTTTCACTTAAAAAACTCATTTTTGTCCACAAAAATCACTAAAAATCAAGTTAGTGATTGACATTAAGCAAGAAGTAGCAAGGAACTTGAGTTTGCAACTCAAGTTGGGGAAGTTTGAAGTTAAGCTAGGGATCATCTACCACCACTTTAGATTCAACCTCTCTTTCGTTTTTCATCAAGAACAAGGTACAAAAGCTCCACCATTCTTGAACTAGTGAGCTCTAATGGAGTTTAAAGGTCAATTTTGACTTTTAGGTTGACTTTTTGCATGACCATTTATACATGATAATTCTAAGTGCTTCTATAGTATAGAATAGATTATCGAGTGAAAGTATGAGCACGATTAAGAAAAAAGGCATGCTAGTCAATTTCCGGAAAGTTGGTTGTTATTTTGTGCAATTTTGCTTAAAATTATTAAGATGTGAAAAAGTGGTTAAATTGATATATTTATGCATCTTTATACATGCTAGTTGCACAATTTATCAATTATGGTTCTTTGTTGTGACAATAGAACGAATTAAGAATTTTATAATTATATATATATACTTAAGTTGTCGTATTTGCAGATGTCTCGCCGAACTAGACAACGCGTGGGGGAAGGCGCCAGTTCCTCTACCCAACCGAGGGTAGAATGGAACCCGGACTTCAATCTCTCACAACATCCAGCAAACATTCGACGACAACTGTTCATGACAAAGAAATTCTCCGGCAAGGTGTTAGTCGAAAAAAGAGTTAAGAAAGATGAGTTTGAGAATTATGGGGTAGTTCGATGCTTCGACCGGCTAGGTTGGGAGGCAGTACTAGATTTAGGAGGGGAGCACATTTATCACGATGAGGTGGTGGAGTGGATGTCCACATTACAACGCGAAGAGGGACGATTCCGAGGTGATTTCACCTTAATAGGTCGCGTTAATGGGCATGAATTTCCAATGAATGCACAAGCATTACGGGAAGTCTTTGGGGTAGATATTGGTGTTGGAGAAGACGGGGCACGGAATTTCAATTATGAATACAAAACAGACGCCCAACTAGCATTCACTGATAGAACTTGGGAGGGTGAATGGACCACACAGTTGGCAGAAATACTAAAGATCGATTATAATGCCGCTGCGGGATACACGGCATATGCTAGGCGTGACCTTAGCCCCATGGCGAAGGTACTACACAAGATTGTTACCAACAATGTGCTGCCAAGAGATAGCGATCTGACAAAGATTCGGCATAAGGAGGTAACTATCCTTTACGCATTGATGACGGGAGAGCCGAGCCTTTCTTTTGCTTGGATTGTGATGAACGACCTATGGTCAATGTACGACACGACGGAGAGAAAAATAATCCCTCACGGATGGATTTTATCAGAGTAATCGAGAGCTCAGGCAGCGATTTCTCCCATATCTGTTCCGAGGGGAGTCTCCGGCGCCGTTATTACAGCGGCAATGATACAAAGCATCACTCTGCGCCAAACAGACCAAGGATTCGAGATCTTTGATTCCGACACGGGGAAGACGCGTCGAGAGTTATACGGTATAGAAGAGGCAGAGGCTTATCATCAACATCAAGCCGAAAGAGTACATGCAGCAGGAGGAGCTAATGATATGTCCCAAGTCATTGCTCGATTGGACGCAATGAACTTACGGTTGGGTACCTTCCAAGAGGACGTGGTTGGAAGAATGGACGAGTTCCAGCATGAGTTGGAAACCCAGACTAGCCGAATCGACGAGATATACACCGGTGTGCGCGCATCATCCTTTCAGAACGCCTATTATAACCAGCAGCATTGGGCGTACACCGATGCAGTGCGAGATCACATGAATTATAATGCTGGGTTACCATACCAACCATACGAGAACTATCAGTGGCAGAATTTCGAGAGGCTGAACGTTGAGGATCGAACTCCTCAATACTTCCCAGCCTATGGTCGAGTCCCCACCACGACACGCGGAGAGAGCGTGGTGCACCCTGCAAACACGTACCCACCTGCACCTCATATGCAAGAAGACCGAAACCCCTTCGGGGAATTCTTTGCTGGTATTTTCGGACCGCCACCACCACCGCAGTAGTCAGGTTCTTCCGTTCCTCTCTTTAAGTAGGATGAATTATTGTTTTTATGCTTTAGGATTGTTTTTTGTTTTTGCATGCATTGTGTTGATTGAATAAATGTGTTTCTTTTTAAGAAGATTATGTGAAAAACAGGCCGTAAAAGATCCGATCAATTAACCCGATAAATTTTCATGGTTGAGCGTGCAACTTAAATATGATGATGTTAGTTAGGTCGGTTTCAAGCAAAAAGACGTAATTATATGAGTTTAAACATAACACAAAGAGTCATAGATGTTTAAAATCAAGGAAGTGAACCGGGTTTGAAGTAGGATATATTATGTTGTAGCGAGTGGTAATTAACAAGGATTCCAATAGCTGCTAATTATTCATGCAATAAGGGGGAGGAAGCGAACATGAATAAAGTCTCAATTCAAGTGTGGCCTAGTTGATTCAGGAGATTAAGTCTGAAGGGTACCATCATGCCTAGTCCCCTAAGGCCAATTGGTCTGGGAGTGGCTGACCCAAATCCTGCTACACGGATCATCTAGAAAGTCATGGTAAAACTTGAACGGAAAAACATGGACATTGCATGAAAAGAATAAAAAAAGAAAAGAAAAATTAGTAGCTCAAGTCATGCATCGAGGAAAAAGATGGTCCAGTGACCCACGTGAATTCAATTCTGTAACCTTAAGCTAAAAGGATGATAGTGGTGAGGAATTTTTGAACAATTATCCGAGAAACATCACGATATATCTGAATTAAATCCTGTTCGTGTCTGCAAGTTTTATCACATCTATGAAGGCTACTGCTTGTTTATCATGTTTCTTAAGCGTAAAAGAGTTGTTTTTAATGCAAAAGTGTTATAGAATGTGCCGCTATTGAATAAATTCTGTGCTTGTGCAGGTAAACAAAATCCGGTTTAAAATGGTGAAAAAAGGACAAAATTTCAGAGCCAGGCGCAGAGAGGGGCGCAGCCCTGCGCCCAGACCACGTGCTCGACAGAAGAAATTAATTCACAAAAATACGGATTTTACAGAGGGGCGCAGGGGGGGGGCGCAGGCCTGCGCCTACGGCTGCGCCCAGCCCATTAAATTATTAGACGGCCGTTTTTAGGGTTTTTCTAGCTTTTCCTATAAAT